>CAUYRT010051052.1:0-121248 GCA_963574885.1 Lepilemur ruficaudatus
AGAGTACATACATAGTGCTCCAACTGTATCTACGTACAACCAACACTCCATTTTAAGTGTACAATTAAATGATTTTCAGTGAATTTACCGAGGTGTACAGTTAATCACATGAATCAGTTTTTGAGGAATTCTTTTCCCCTACTGAGACCCCTAATTCCACTCCCCAACTACTTTTCAAGCATATCCCACCACTCCACAGTGCCCCCCCACGTCGTTCAGACTTGGGTCTATCCCCCCCCCCCCAATTCCCCAGTGTTCGCTCCCTCCCTTTGAGCACCATAGTGTTAATCAGTCAATACCAATTTGATGGTGAGTACAAGTGGGGCCCAGGAAGCACTCTCTTTTAAATGATCCACCCTAATAACGCTTCATGGCTGAGCTCTAGAAATCTTCAGGCCAGAGAAACCCAGAGCCCCAACAGTTTGGGTTACTGTGCTTCCTTGCCACAGGTAGCACAGTGATCAGGTGGCTGTACTCCTGGCCATGGCATGATCTTTGGCAAAGAACTTGACCCTCTCGGCCTCAATTTCCTCATCTGTAAAATGGGAATACTGTGAGGTTTAAAGAATACGTGTAAAGCACTTATCATGGTCTCTGGCAACTAGTAAGGTTCATTTGACGTTAGCTTCTGTTATTATTTTATTAGTCATCTATTTTGTGCCCCTTGTGTCTTTGTGTTTAGCTTTTTCTAGATCTGTATTTCTTATTTTCTATCCTCACTTCTTAATACTTTTCTTTTTTCTACTGTCTCTTTATTCCTCTCTCATTAATTAGGTGTAATATAAAATGAAATAAAGCCTAGTGATTATTGTTGTTTCTTTGAATGCATTTTTTCATGTAGCCAATATTTGTTCCTCATTTGTTAAAAGAGAAAATGAGTGATTTCAATGACTTAGATTTAGATTTCACACATTTTTTCCCCCAGCTTTTAAAAAGTACTTTATGAGAACTCTATTAGTTTCCTAAGGCTGTCATAACAAATGACCATAAACTTGGTGGCTTAAAACAACACAAATTTATTTCACACACAGTCTTGAAGGTCAGAAGTCTGAAATCAAGATGTAGGCAGGATGGTTCCTTCTGGAGGCTCTGAAAGAAAAATTATCCTGTTTCTCTCTCCTGGCTTCTATGTTTCCTGACAATCGTTGGAGTTCTTTGGCTTGCAGACACGTCACTCCAGTCTCTGTCTCCATCTTCATATCACTGCCTTCTCTGTTTGACTCTGTTATCTGTCTTCTTATAAGGTCACCAGTCATTGGATTTAGGGCCCACCCTAATCCAGTATGATATCATCCTAACTATATCTTCAAAGACCTTATTTCCAAGTAAGGTCACATGCACAGTGACCAGGGCTTAGGAGTTGAACATACCTTTTTGAGGGTGTACAATGCAACCCACTACAAGCCCTTTGATATTTCCCAGAGCCCTCAATAGAAAGGATCTCTAACCTCACCCTTGAAATGATGCATCGTCAGCGCTATTAGTTAAAGTTTACAGTTTCATTAAAGGTTTTCATGTCCACAAAGAAAGGTCTTTAGATGTAATCTGATTGCTTTCAAGCATCAACCCCTTGGCCCAGGCACCACTGCTAATTTCCATGGCTATTGATTTAACGTCTCTAAAGAAAAGTTTTCATTGATTTTTCTTATCGATGCTTCACTGCTCTGATTGAAAGTGATGAAATTTAGTCATTCTTGGTCTCTTATCTTTACCAAGCATTTCTTCATGAAAAGTGGTGTGGTAAGGGCACCCCAAAACTTTAAAATAGCTGGTGAGCTTCTATTTTTAGTAGTAAGTCAGAAGCATCTATTTGCTGTGGCCCATTAATATTCAGAGTATATACTTTATAATCAAATTTATGATGTAGCTATTAGTTCACATTAACATATAAGATAATGCAGGACTGGCTACATAATTTGGGGGGCCCAGTGCAAAATGAAAATGTAGGGTCCCTGTGAAAAAATTTATTCAGACTTCCAAAACAGTGACAGCAGAGCACGAACCTGGGCACAGAGCCCTGCTCAGGAGAGGGCCCTGAAGCCGGCACTTTGGTGATGTGTTTAAAAAAGAAAAAAAAAAAGTAGGCGTAACAGAGACCTGTTTCTGGGATAATTCAAAGAGGAGGGGACTCCCTGGTGCTGGGCACCCCTTGTAGGTGCCCAGGAAGGTGCTCACCCTTAACCAGGAAGCCTCATGGGGGAGGCAGAAGGTCAGCGGAAGCCCAGATGGATAAATAGATCGAGGTTAATTACGCAGAGGAAAACAAGGGCCTTCCGGGCAGTGCAGAGCACAGGAGTGAAGGCTTGGAGTCGGAACTGAGCCAGGGCGAATAAGGTGCAGGGAGGAGACCGCGGGGGGAGAGGGGGTCCGTCACATTTAGTTCATCAGCTGGTGGGGCCAGATGGTGGAAGGATGATGGCCCTGGGGCCCCAGAGCTGGCAGAGGCTGCTGTGCAGGCCCCGCCTCTGCTCTGCCTGTCCCTGGTGTCCCCCACCCCCCAGCCTGTAAGTCTGCGCCACTCTCTGCTGCCACACTCTCTCCCTCCGTCCAGGCACTTCCAGGACACCCTTCCTTCCTCCCCACGTGGAATATGGATGGAGAGCGGAGGCCCAGAAAGTTCTGATGGTCAAGGGACAAACCACCCTACCCCAGCTCACCCCGTGTCCTCCTCCCGCCCCCGGCAGTTTCACTTTTCTCTGCAGCACTGATCACCAACCGATGTTGTGCCTGTTTACTTGTTGGCCTACCTTCCCCTTACCAAATGGAAACTCCCCTCCTCCGGACAGCAGGGATTTTTGTCTGTTTTATTGACTGCAGAAGCCCTAGTGTCTGGAACAGGGCCTGGCCCGGCGCAGGCTATTAGTCCGTGGCAGCAGAAAGCTTGTAACCCCCTCTACCTGTAATTGCGCTCCCTCCTCCCCCCTCATCCCGCGGTTTGCCCTCACGTGTGGTTTATGTGTTGTACGCACTTGTGTGAGCTGTGCTGGAGTCCTTCCAGGTACCGGGCCCTTGTCAGGGTCATCAGACTGTGCTGCAGAGACGGAGGCTTTCAGGATGTGCCCGGCCACCTCTCCCTCTCCATTTGGCCGGGGACACTGACCTTGCCATGCTACCCAGGTTCTCATACATGGGGGGCTATCTACCCTAATTTACTCCTTTTGCTCTGGGTTGCCATATGGTGCCTTTCAAAAGTGTCCCCATTTGGGACACAAGGTTGGGCTACTTACACTTTTATGCCCCCCACTCAACCCATAAAGCACGCACCAGGAGCGTCCTGTTCCCATGCCACGCCCCTTCATGTGTGTGCTTGGAGCATGCTCCTCCTAAACATGCCTGCCTATCCATGGCATTGTTGGAGGCCAGGACTGGAAGTGCAGGAGATTGAGAATGTGTTCTTAGTGACACTGCTAAGACACCTGTCCAGGATGTGGCAGCACCACCATCTCCCAGTTTGGGTTTTGAGGGTCATTTATGATTTCTATGGCCATCATTAGTTTTTGGATTCTTATCAGCCTGGTGGTCATTTGCTGTGGAAGGAGCCATGTTTGCTTCCGCATGCACACGCCTCTCTTTTCCTCTTCCTCCTGACCTCATAAAAACATGGGAGCCCACCATTCCCAATATTTTGTGCCATGCATTGTCAGCCTTTCCTGTCCATCCCTATCTTATTTCTGTGCTCCTGGGGAGCAGGGACAGTTGGATATTGCACCTGCACTTTGGCAAAGGCAGAAATTGGCTTCGGAATGGTCGTGGGGTTTGTTTTGTTTGTTTTATTTAATAATCATAAAAGGATGCTTTGCGGGAAATAAATCCGGAAGGAACAACTCAAAGGAAAGGCAAAGCTCGTTGCCTTGAACATAAAATGAGGGACTCAGAGACTGGAATAAGTAGGTCTGGAAGTCCTGGGCTTTATGAAGAAAATGTGGCTTCTGCCCCCAAAGTGCTATGAAGAGGAATCATTTTATCTATCTCCTCCTGTACCCTGGCTCTGCCATTGTAGGTGTTAGAAACTGCTATTTTCAAGTAACAGAAGCCCTAGAAGCTGTCTCAATGAGAGATTTATCGCACAGGAGGGCCTCGTAGAGCCCCCAGGGAATACTCAGCACTTTGGCAGGGGAGGGAACAGGAGCTGGGACTACACCTGGAGCCAGTTTCTCCCTCTCTTTCTCCATCCTTCCCACCTTCTCTCCCTTTCCCTCCCTCCTTCCCTCCTTCTTTTTCTCTTTCTTGTCCCCGCCCTCCTTCTCTCTCTCTCCATCTTTCTTCCTCCCCCTTCTCTCCTCTGTCTCCTTTTCACTCTCTCTCTCCCCCTCCCTGCTTCTCTCCCTTTCTCTCTTTCCTGCTGCTGCCACTTCCTTGCTCTCTGCTCTCTGGGTATCAGCCTCCTTGTTCTCTGCCACACAAAAATGTCTTAGTCCACGTGGTTTACAGAATATAGCTAATAACTCCCTGGTTTATGTATTACAAGGACCAACCACAAACATCCCAATTCCAAATTCTCAGAGAGAGAATCAAAATGGCCTGACTTGGGCCAAGTGTCTGTCCTGCTCACCATATACACTGGCCATGGAGTTGATACCTGTAAACACATAGATGGGGCTGTGGGGTGCCCAGGGGTTGGACAGTGCCCGGGATATATGTACAAGAAAGGACCCCTCCTGGGCCGATACTCCAAAAATGTCAGCTATGATCCTCTCTTTCTTGTTTTGAAGGATTCCCCTTAAAGTTTTATGTCAGAGTCCATTCTCTTTCCACTGGGTTCTGCTTAAGTAAACCACAAAGCTACACTGAGCCCAAATATTATTATTGATATTAATAACTACAAGCCCAGGCATTCTGCTGCACAGCTTAGTTATTGTTTTCCATCTGTCTGGGTATAAGGAGGAGTCTCTTCTCTCAGGCCACTCTTTTATCAAGGGTGCCCATCACTTTTGTGCCATGTTGAAACCAGGACTAACACTCAGCAAAACTGGGAAGCAAATGGTTTTGTCTCTGGCAAAACCGCCTCCTCTACCCCCTGGACTGTTTCTCTTGCTTACGTTGGTGGCTCTTGTCTGCCAAGTTGCTCCACTGAACACCTGCTAAGACCTGCCAGCCCTGACTTCGAGATCGGAGATTCTCCTTCTGCACCTCATTCCCTGCAGGCTTCCCTTCTGCTGAGAGGCTATGCGTTATGGTTAATTTGAAATATCTCCTGATTGCTGACAAACCAACCTAGTAAGTTGCTCAAAGTCCCTTTCTTAGGTGTCTGTGATTCACATTCCTATGGCTTCCCGTATAGTGCATGCTCAATTTAAAAGTGCATGTTCATGAAAATGACAGCTAAATTAATCTAGTAGTCATGTTTTAAACGGGTCCTTTGGAGACCTCACAGTGTGACGCCTTTATTCAAAGGATTTGCATTCATGGCAGGATTTCAGGGAAGTGGGGAAACAATTTTTAAACAAGGTTCTTACATAGGTGAGAGTCCTCTTTGCCTGTCAGGATCTGACTTAAAGCTGTCTCTCATCTCCTTGGCACTGGGGCACCGTCATTGCTAATCCTCTACAAACCAGCAGAGCCTGGTGGAAGAGAATGGGCTTTGATGCAGACTCTGCTGGGATGCCTTGCTCAGGCCACACGCCAGGGAAGTGGCTTAGCCAAGCTACTTCACAAATGTAAACCATCTACTGAAGAGTCTGATCCATAGCAAGTGCTTAGCTGTTATTAGTTTTATATTGAGTTTGTTTTAGTCCAAAGAACACATAATTCGAAGGGACTATCCTAAAATGCCTAATTCTGGCATTTTAAGTCCAGAGAAATATGCCTTTTGTGCTTTGTTGGGGTAAGGGTAGAAGCACCATTGATCACTGTACGTGTTGGACATTTTTGAAAGTTCTGCGAAAAGGAAGGTATTTAGCCATTCATTCTTTTACTCAGCAAATGTGGATTGTGCCAGGTGCAAGAGAGAGATGACCTAAGAATTGTGAACGCTTCCTCTACTAAGTGTTCTCAGTTGGGGCGATTTTGCTTCCCAAGGGGGCGTTTGGCGATGTCTGGAGACAGTTTTGATTCTCACACTTGGGGTGTGCTATTGGCATTTAGTAGAGGCCAGGGATCCTGCTAAACACCCTACAGTGGCCAGGGTGGGCCCCCCCCCAACAAAGAGTTATCCAGCCCTACATGTCCATAGTGCTGAGGTTGAGAAACCTCGAGAGAGGCACTAGGGAGCCACTGGAGGTTTTTGAGCAGGGAAGTGTCGAAGGCACATTGGTTCTGATGTGCTCATAAACGTGACACGAAGTTAGTTAGTACAAGAATATCTTACTTTATGCAATCGGGAGATTCCCAAAAGCTTTGAGGCAATCAGTGTTTTAGAAATTAAATCCTACCTTAAACGTATCAGAGCAGCGGCTAATGAAACAAATCCAGGGCTCTGCGGTGCGGCCATGGGGAACGGCTCTCCTGCAGCCGCTGCTGCGCCGGCTTCGCGCAGGAAACCCGGGCTCTGTCACAGACAGAGTGATTCCCCTCTGCTGTTTTCTTTCTCCTTACATCTGAAAAGGTTCACTTCAAGGTCGGTATTTCATCTGATCTTGTAAGAGGGGAAAGTCCAAAGTTTACCCTGATTTCTCCCATGAGTTAAATGTCACATGATTGTGGGAAATATGGTAAATTGTAGGAAAAACATCTGGCACAGATCTGGAGGTCTTGACTGGGCTACTGACCTTCTGGGGGGTCAAGGATAAGGGCCTGCATTTCAGCCCCTCAGTCAACGCTGGGCGAAAGCTAGACAAGAACCCCCAAACCCAGAGACTTGTAGCTGGAAATGACGTTAGCCATCTTCAGCCCCCTCTTCTTTGTACATAAAGTAGCTAAGAAAAAGCTGCCTTTGACCCAAAGAGTCCTTTTCAAAGCACAGCAAAAGAGTAAAGTTTCAGTTTTTAATATAAATGATAAAAATGGCAAACCAAAGCAATATGGTTTTAGTCCATTCCAGTGATTCTCAGTCGAGGTTACTCCCTCCCACCCTCTCACTGGCGACATTGGGCAATGTCAGGAGACTTTTGTGGTTTGTCACAACTGGGAGGTGCTACTGGCATCTAGTGAGTAGAGGCCAAGGTTGCTGCTGAAAGTCCTGCAATGAACACAACAGTCCCTCCACAACAAAGAATTTTCCAGCCCAAAATGTAATAATACCAAAGGTTAAGAAACCCTGATGTATGCTGATAGGAAAAAGTACACCATAAATAGCACTTTCTCTTTCTTACAGTTTAGATCTCAGGCTGAGCTGATGGTACATTTGGGTGGTATCTAAAAAAAAAGTACACTTTTACTTTTACACATATACACAAATACACAAATAAAAGTACACTTTTATTTTTACATATAAATAGCACTTTCTCTTTCTTACAGTTTAGATCTCAGGCTGAGCTGATGGTACATTTGGGTGGTATCTACACTGTGACCCATCAAAACATATCAGTGTAGATACCTGCCAAAGAGAGAATACTGCCTTCCAGTATTCAGCAGACGTGAGACAAATAACATCCTGTTCATTTAGAGTCAAGTTGGGGGATATTCACTATACGCCCAAGATTTTTCTAGACAACTCTTCTTGTTTTTCCTACATAGCCATTCCTGGGCTATTTGTCAAACATACCTTATCTCCTGTAATATCATCTTTTTTTGTTTGGTGTGGTTTTTGAATTCCAGGCAGACCATGCCCAGAATAATAGTCTTAGACAGACATTCTTCCTGTCTGGGGTATTTTCTTCCTGTCTAGAATATTTCAGTTACTGCCCTAAAGTTTTCAAAATGTTCTTTTTCTAAAAAGATATTCTTGAAAATCAATACACTGTAGAGAATGGAAAAAGCTGATCAGTGACTTTTAAGATATGGGGTATTTCATTTAGAGAGTCAACGTAACTTGAACCCAAATAAAATAGGCTGAGAGAGTGCCCCCAGCATTGACATGTAGCCTACTGTCTAGAGATTGTCATTGGGGACCCAAAAGAACAGTGAACAATGTATCGGCCATGAAAATAAACAGTAGGCCATCACACAAAAAGGAAGTTAGGCAATGGGCCTAAAATAATGTTTAACTTTACACTCTCCCTCCATTGCCATTTAATTTTATTTCTGTGGGACTATGTGTGGACTCATGGAGTTATTTGCTGTTCAAAGATATCTACCTTCATTTGTTTGTCTGGATAAATGAGATCGAAGGCAGTAAGGATACTTGTTGGGAAAGGATGTTGGTAAATACAGACAGGGCTAATAAGCGTGAAATGCAATTCTGATATGCTCAATTTTTTTTTAAAGATTGGCAAAAAGTGAAATTTTAGAAAATTTGTGATTAGCCTACCCTGTATTTCCCGAAGCAGTCAGTAAACTAGTTTCTATTTTGTCAATAAACATTTTGTCAGTGTGTAGTAAACATTGTAGCTGCTTTCCTAATTTCTAAACATTGTGTTTCATTTTTATCCCAAGGTATGGAGATATTTGCCATGAGGTTAATTTACCCACTGGAGATGTTTCAGAGAATAACATGATATCACTCCTTTTTTTTTGCACCTCCTATAAGAAAAGAATGCCTTTCAAAAATCAAGCCTACCTTCATTGGCCTTTGGTTATGCTGTGTCCTCTTGGAATGTCATCTTCCAATCATCTGCCGGGAGTCAACACTACCACTTCCCCACCAGGTCCACCTTTCCCGGTCTGGACAATTCCTATCCATCCTTCGAAGCCCATTTCAACATTGCCTTCCCCAACCTTCAAGAAAGAATTCATTATTCTCTCCATCATACTACTGCAGGATCCCCTACGTGCTCTGTTGTATCACTTGACACATAATTATTTATGTTGCATGTTTATTCTTGTAGATAATGAGATCCTTGAGCACAAGGAGTTCATGCTCCTCTGATCTATTTCAACTTTGTCTATCCAAGGATTAGTACAGAGCCAGGTTCAAAGTAGGCAATTGGCATGTAAGTATCAAACGATACTTTGAATAGTGAGTCGATGGAAGGGTGGATAGGTGGATGAAAATAGAAATAATTCATCTCTCTGACATCCTTCCTCCACTAATTTGTAGTGCCACTTCTGAGATATACCAAGTCTCTATGTATGTGTGATTTGGTTTCTGATCTTTCCACTCCATACCACTGGTACAAATATATTGTACCAAACATACTGGGGTTTGGCTATTATTATCTGTAATCTTATTGCATTATATTCAGAATATGGTTTGTATGGTCTCAATTTTTTTGCATATATGTTGATGCTTGATCTGTGGTCAGTTCATGTAAATGTTCCAGGTGTTTTTGAAAAGGGTGTGTGTTCTTTGATTTGCCAGATATGAGGTCCCTTTTCTATTTGCTATATTAACTTTAGCTATTTCCTCCATTAGTTTCTGTGAATAGATGATAACATCATTATGATTATGGTTTTGTCAATTTCTTCTCATAATTCTTTCAAATTTTGCTTTATATTTTTGAGACCATGTTGTCATACACATATAAGCTCAAAATTCTTTCTAGTAAAATATGTCTCTATTATGATTATCTTTATCACTAATAACGCAAATATATATATTTGATATATATATATATATCTGTCCTGGGTTTCTACGGGCTAGCATTTGCTGGCTATGACTTTTGTACTTCCAACACTTCTTTCACATTTATGATTTGTGCTTTTGAAAAGATTTTTAAAATATCATCGGAAAATTGGTCTTTTATGAGTTACAGTTACTTATATTTATTGTAATTAGAGATATATAAGGATTTTTTATTCACTATTTTTATTGCTCCTTTTGTTTCCTTTCCTGCCTTTTATTGGCTTAATCAAATCTCAATTTCTGTTTCCTTTATGCATTCTTAATTTAAATTGATGATTCCATTTCACTCTTTCTGTGTATACTCAAAAATCTAATATATGCATAATTGACTTAAAATAGTCCTCAGTAATTAGTAGCTCTCATTACATTCCCCAAATTATAAGGACCTTAGGATGCTTTAACTCTCTTCTTCCCCTTCAATCTTCCATGTCATGTTTCACTCTGGTTTTAAGCCCCCTAAAATTAGTCATCTTGTTATTGTTTTATGCAGATAGGGCTTGATTAGATTGACCCATAGTTACCAGTTTTCTTGTTTACCTTTGCTTCCTGAATCCTATTCCTTCCTCTTGGGTTTAATTTTCATCTCACTGAAGTATGTTTTATTAATTGTATTTCTTTGAGTGAGAATCTGCGAGTGGAAACTCTTGACATTTGTTTGAAAATGCCTTTATTTCACCCTTGCTCTTGGATGATAGATAATTAGCTGGCTATAAAAGTTAGGTGGGCAACACTTTGCCCTGAGTACTTTGATGAAATTTTTTCCATAATCACTCTCTTTTTTGCTGAGAAAAAGTCTGTTTTTATCCTAATTGCTGTTCTTTTGCAGGTTACCTGGTTTTTAGGATTTTGCTTTGTCTTTTGGTATTCTGCAAGTTCACTGTAATCTATATAGATATAGAATATTTTTATTTATTTTATTTTGAGCCTCATTTAGCTTTTCTTAAGCTGGAGATTTTGTGTCTTTTACTAATGCTGGAAAGATCTTGGCTGTTTTTCCCTTTGAATATATGTTGCTTCCATATATAGCCTAAACCCCATCATCTCTCATCTTTTCGGGATTATCACTCCTTTGCTTATCTTCTCTCTCTTCCACATCTCCAGTCTCTTCTGCATCTCCAGTCTTTCCTACCTATTGTATCAATCAATACCACTGACAAGTCAACATGCTCTAAAGTCTCTCATCTTAAAAAAAAAAAAAAATTCCCTTGAGCTATCGTATTCCTCTGCTGGACACCAGAACCAAACTTCTTGATGGAGTTGTCTTCACATTTCTCCACTTCCTTACCTCTTGTTTATTCTTCAGTTACTTAAGTCTGACTTCTGCCCTCACCAATCCAAAGGCACTGCTCTTACCAACATTGTTAAGGACTTCCATGTATCTGAATCAGTATTTAGTACTTATCTGAGTGGACCCCTTACCAGCATTCAACATGGTTGACCACTCCTTGCCTGAGGTACTCTTTACCCCTTGGCTTCTGAAACACTTTACTTTTTTGGTTTTCTCTAAACGTTGGAGCACCAAGGGCTTGGTATTGAGCTGTCTTTTCTTTGTTTTCTACTATCTATTCCTAATACAATCACATGCTGCATTATGACATCTTGGTCAAGGATGGACCACGTGTACGATGGTGGTCCCATAAAATTATAATGGAGCTGCCCTATACAGGTGTACCATCTTTTATCTTTTAAACCATGTTTTTACTGTATCTTTTCTATGTTTATATATGTTTGGGTGCACAAATAATCATTATGTTACAATTGCCTATAATATTTGGTACAATAATGTGCTGTATAGGTTTGTAGCCTATGAGCAAGCGGCCATGCCATATAGCCCAGGTGTGTAGTAGGCTATTCCATCTAGGCCTGTGTAAGTACACTCATGATGTTCCCCTCACCCCACGGACAAAACTGCCTAACAGTACATTTCTCAGAATGTATTCCTATCATTAAGCAATGCATTACTATACTTTTTATCCATTCACACAATTTTAAATATCATCAGTTTGTCAGGGATGGCCAAATTATCCCTCCAGCCCTCACCCCTGTCAAATTTGTGCAAATTCCTGCTTGACACTGAGACTTGGATTTTATAGCAGCATTTAACCTTAACCTGTCTACAACTGAATTCTTGAACTTCTGCCCAGAAGAGTGTCTGCTCTTTCTCAGCAAATGCTATCACCATACACCTTGTTCCTAAGCTAGAATCGAGGAGTCATTCTTGATTCCCCTCTCCCTCAAAGACCCATATTTATTCTATTGTCAGGTCCTATAAATTCTGTCTTCAAAATATATCTCAAATTCTTCTACTTCCCATCTCCACTGTCAGCTTCCTGGTCTCACCCTCCATCGTTGCTGAACAAGACTACTGCATAGTTTTCTAATCTATTCTGCTCCTAACCTCCTCCCATCCATTTTAACACAGTAATCAGAATAATATCCTTTAAAAATACAACTTCCTACATGAAGTCCTCCAAGAACTTTCTTTTGTACCTAGATTAAAACCAAATCCACACTCATTAATAAAGTCTTGAAGGCCCTGAATGACTTTCTCTTACCTACCTTCAATCTTATCTCCATTCCTGTCCCCTCCCTTTTGGTGTTCTGGCCACCCTTGCTTTCCAGTTGCTCCATCACACCAAGCTCTTTGCTCCTGCGAGGCCTCCTTACATTCCTTCCTCCTAGAATGTTCCCTGTGTCTTCCCCCCAGGATTGGCTCTTCTCTTCCTTCAGGTCACCTTCTAAGAGGGGCCTTCCTGGGCCTCCTGGATAACTCTGGCCCCCTCTTAGTCTCTTTAGTAGCAGCCTCAGCTTTTTTTTCTTCTATAGCCTTTTCTGTACTTTTTGTGGAGTGTTGTGTTTTACATATCATTTTATTATATTTAATCGATCTTGCAATTTCAACAGTATATTAACAAGTGACTTTGCTGCCATAATTAACCAGCACTTTTAGAACATTTTTAGTAAAATATTAAGAAATGTATGACTGCTGAATTTAGAAAATGTTCAACTTTAATGAGAATACTTCGCTGAGGAATTCTTTTAACACCAAGTTCAATCTCAGTGGGCCTCTAGGTGAATCATGGCACTTGGCCCCATGGGTACTTCCAGGGTGAATTCTCTGCATTCCTACCAGGAGTGTGTTGTCGTGTCTTAGAGTCATTTCCTTGCAACACACTTCCTTGTTTAAGTGAGAACAATTTTGAGAGATTTTTTGCATCGTTTTTCAAAACCGAAACTCTACAAAGGGCAGTTTGCACATGATAAACTGAAACACCAGAAGACTGTTATAACTTTACTGCATGGAAATCCTGGTGATCGGTGGCTCTTTTTGATTTATTGACTCACTGACTTTCCTCCTCTGCTTTTATTCACCTGTGAATTCCATTAGGAGGAATCCAGGTCTGTTTTGTTTGCCTCTTTATGTACCTAGTTACTAGTGTGTATGAATGAAGGAAGAACTCGAATGATGCTATTTTTTTCTGAAGTAGGACTGTGATGAGCATCTTCCCAAATTTTGACCATATTTGTCATCCTGATTTTTTGTTAAATAAAAGTACTATACAGGCCTCCCAGCTTGTTAACAAATAATACTGTCTGCATTTCTTTGTTAATGGAAGTTTAAAACTTCGAAAGGTTTTATATAATGTCTTATAGCATTTTACTTTTGTAAAATTTCAGAACATTTTCATGTAGATTTGTGTGCCCCCAGCGGACAGCCAGGGGTGGTTTTGGCTAACCATTGTCACATCCGTTTGCAAGGAATGCCCTAGCTCTGCTTCTGAAAGCTCTATTGTGCCAGAGAACAAGTATTTTTATTTTGCTTTCATTTTAAATCGCAACTTAATATGTGATCCTGCTATGGGAGAACCTGTATCTGAATAATCAAAGATAAGACCATCCTTACTTTGTACTGTTCAGAATATGGAACAGCTGGCTGGGGCACCCATCCATGAGAGCAGCGCTTTGGCCAAGCAGGAGAGTTTTTAGCTAACTTACGTGAAGGCCACACCAAGGCCTGCTCGATATAGACCCTATCTCTGGGGACAGCAATTCCACAGGCCCCATTGGTAGCCTGCATTTTCAGCCAACTCCTTCATTTTTTTTAATGCCTTTTTCTGGAAGCAGCTCAAAGCCTTGAAACCTTTTAATTATCCCACAATCATGTCTTATTTATACCTGCCTGGTGAGTCTACAGCTGGGGCAACTTGGGTCAAAAGGACACAGTAATTGAGTTCTGCCTTCCAGAACTTGCTGAGCTAAATGCAGGTTATAGCTACCGGCTCAGGCTATCTTGGGTTTGTCCACACAGTGCCTTGTTTTAGGTGGTGAGAGTCTCATTTCTTAGGTGACGGCAAGGCCCTATAATCTTACTGTTTCTCCACATTCCTTTCTGATTCTGGCCTGGGGCACGGTGTATTGGTGAGGGAACTTTCAAAGATCAAAGCACATCTCTGTTTTCTCGGGATCTGTTTGCAGCTGCCTTACTGGAAGGAAAAGGCCCAGTGAGGCATTACTCCTGCTAAGGCTGTTGTTTCTTCATTGATATGTCCGTGGCCACCTGCCTCCAAATGACTTTGAATTTTCTGACATTTTTCTTCTTTTTGGATCATAGGTTCACACATTCCGAGGTCCACACTGGTGTGAATACTGTGCCAATTTCATGTGGGGGCTCATCGCCCAAGGGGTCCGGTGCTCAGGTAGACACGGAATTTTCTTTCTCCTTTTCCGGTTATATAAAGCGCCGCTATGTTGAGTAGGAGGACATCTCTCCAGAGCTGGGAGATATGCTCAGATACACTCAAAACTCTGGCCTTCTGGAGGGTTCCATGCTTGTCTGTGCTTAATGGAGAGATTATTCTAAGTGTTTGCATGAATGAAAAAGAATATCTCATGTTTATGCAGGGAAAGAAAAAAAAACAAGAAATACATACTTTTAAACAGCTACCTGCCTCCCCAAATAGGCACTAGTCCTTAAAAGAAAAAAAGGTCAATTCCAATGGAATTACATAGATAGAAAAGCCATGCTTTTTCCTACCCTATCTTACTACAAAAGGCAGGACATAAAAATAGTAATAATACTGGTGAATATTTACCCCTTACCAGGCACCAGGCTGACCTCTTTCTATTTATCATGCCATTTAGCCTCAACAGAGAATGGAGGAGATGCAATTAAACAAAAGAGGAAAAACAGAGGCTTAGAGGTAGTTGTTCCTTCCCCTTGGCCTCATAGTAAGCAGTAGAACATTGAGTTAAAGGCAGTCGGACTCCAGAGCTCATGGTTAGTGTTTTTCTGCCATCAGATCAGCAGTGAAACCACACACCTTGATTTGATACCATGTATTTTTGAGGTAGTTTGAAACCCTAGGTGCTTTTCCACCTAGAGTTGGATGCACACACCCATTGATAACAGCACACAACACGTCTTATCAAAGTACATCTAACAAATGATAAACAGTTGCCAAATTCGTATGTAACTGGGCTTCCTAATTCATCATGCCACGCTTTTTCTGGCAAGCAGTTGTGGCCGGGAGCAAGAACAGCCTCTTCTGATACTGATTGGGTTTCCACCTACACCATGAACGATTTCCTCCTTGCTGGGGTATGATTTAAAAAAAAAAAAATAATTCTTATGCAGCATTTGAAATAAAATGAGTTAATGGCATTACATTAAGGTGACGTAATGTGATGGCACTTCTTTCCAGTAGTGCCCACCTTGGTTCACAGGATCATGCTGCCTTAAGTCCTCCTCTGTGCCTGGAAGGGGCTTTTTGGCTTCTGTATGGATACAGCAATCACCGTGTTGACACCTGGGTGGTTCAAGTAGTCCTCATGTATGTCAAATAACTCTGTCTCCCCCACCCAGGTCCATGAGATAAGTGGTGTATGTTCAGATTTACCACTGAGAGGCAGCCTCTCCAGATGTGTTCCCAATACCCTGATTAGCACAAAAGACTAACTTGCCAGAAGTCACAGAGTATCTCTCAGCGCAACCACTGAGCAAAGAGGTAGAATATCTGAAAGACTCAGTGGCCATTAACTTGGCCTGTGCAGATTACATCTATCAAAAATATCCCTAATTGCTGGCATTATCCAATTCCAGCATGAAATTGGTCCAAAGTCAATTATTTTGAGAACAAAACTCTGGGCTTCACATTAGCTGTGAACAGCACTTTTCTCTGGGATGAAAGGGTTTGGGGGGTTTTTCTAGGTTGGTTTTTTTTTTAAATGAGACACATTCTAAAGCTATCTTGTTAGTGTTCTCCACCAGCTACTCTTTGTCCTTACATTTCCTGTGAGCAGAAGGAAGGCTGAAAACAGATCCATCACTGCCTCTCAGCTCTCCATATATTACATATTTTAAATGTTTTTAAATACACTAGACTTTACTTATAGCATATGGAGTTCTATTACTTTGTAAAAACTGAATATTTTATACTTGTTATAAAACATCTTAATTTTAATAAAATATCAATATTGAACTCTACATAAATATATTATTGCTTCAGGTCTTAAAACGAAGATGTATGATTCTTCTTACATGAGGTATCTAGAGTAGCAAATTCATAGAGACAGAGAGTTGCATGGTAGTTGCAGGGGGAGGGGGAGGGGAGAGATGAGTGAATGGGGAGTGACACTGTTGGGGTACAGAGTTTCAGTTTTGGAAGACAGAAGAAAGTTCTAGGGATGGATGGCGATGATGTTTGCACAACAGTGTGAACGTACTTAATGCTGCTAAACTGTACACTTAAAGATGGTTCAAATGGTAAATTTTTTTTTTGTTATGTATATTTTACCACAATTTAACAAAAAATTATAAGTGAAATTTGTAAGATGTAGTAAAATTTACTAATAAAATAACTTAATAGTTTGGCAGTATCCTTATTTTTTTATTACCATATTTGCTATTTATTTGAACACTTGTGTAGTACCTACTGTATTTCAGACGCTGTGCTGAGCACTTTACATCTATATAACTTATTTGGTTTGCATGATAGCGCTAGGACGTAGGTGTTATTATGAGCTCCATTTTATAAAAGAGGATTCAAACAAGAAAACCAGCCAACTCATTTAGTTCAGTTAGTCAAAATTTACATTCCCTAAACAGATATATCAAAATATTATTGAAGTTTACTTGAGCTTTGCTGAATTTCTCACAATGATAAAGCTAAGATGAATTAGGACTGTTTTTTTTCTTTGGCAGGAGGGTAGACAAAAAGAACTCAACTAGTAAAAATTACATGAAAATAACTTAGCAATTACCACTGATTTACAAAAGTTTACAAGGGTCCTCTCAAACTCTTGGTGTGGTTAACTGCTTTTTTTATAAAGCAGCTGACTACAATATTCATTATCCTGTGCACGTGTGTGCATGTGTGTAGTGTTATTCTTTATACCTAGAAAAACAATATTAGAGAGACACTTTGAGTAGATAGCACATCAACTTTGAACAACTGCAGCATTACATTTTTATTTTCCAGAATGTAGACTGTACTTTTTCATTATCAGAGAAATTCTGAGAGTGAATACCAACTGCTAACAAGGCTTTTTAATGTCTTCATTGAACTTAAAAGCACCTTTTCAGCTTCGGATCTTGATACAAGCTTTATAAATAATTCCTCTAATCATCGCATTACATGGCATTGTTATAAATTATAAACACTCAGGTACTTCCACTGGTGTACAGTTAGGCATTATTTCCACTCATAGGTGTCAAAATAAGGCCCGTAAAAAGGACAGTGGCCACTCAAAGTGCCCAGCAAAGAGGAAGGGAGTGCAAACTATGGGGCAACCCTCCAGGAAAGGGGAAGAGGGTGCCATGGTCATGGTCATGGTCATGGATTCCTCAAACCAAAGCTGAGCAATTCCTACAGAAAGAGTAACTGTGCCTTCCACAGAAGAGCATCACAGGCTTAAAGGAAACAACCTACCCAAAATGCTAGGTTCCCTTTATGAGCTATGATTATCTCTGGAAATCCAAACCCAAAAGCCCACTTGTGGACGCAAAGAGTTCCAGCCTGAAAAGGGAAAACATATACAAACAACCTGACTAATTGCCTAAACCATCTGGGTAAGATGTTCAAGTCCTGTCACAAAGGAGGCCTACTGAGAAAAATGGAATCATATAGGGGTTAGTGAGTAAAAATGAATCGCACACTCATCTCGTAGAGAGTATCTCTCCAAAAGCAATGGGGCGTTCCAGAGAAATACATCCAACCCTTGGGTGGTGGTATTTTTTATTTTGGGCAATGTATGATTTGTGTTGGGCTTTGACAAAGGGGCCGGGCAAGGCTAATGCGGCGTCTTTGTTTACAGACTGTGGATTGAACGTACACAAACAGTGTTCCAAGCACGTTCCCAATGACTGCCAACCTGATCTCAAGCGGATCAAGAAAGTGTACTGTTGTGATCTCACAACACTCGTGAAGGCTCACAACACTCAGAGACCCATGGTGGTGGACATATGCATTCGGGAAATTGAAGCGAGAGGTTTGGAAAACACTTATTATAATATTATGCTGATTCTATTTTTACTGTTGTCAAGGAAACCAAAGTTCTCCTTTACTCTTGTTGGGACCAGCACACACACACAAAGATGCACACACAGATAAATAAACTAAATCCAACCAGCTATATCAATTTCCATGTATTATAAGCCATGCCTGTATGCATGCAACAGATGTTTTTACTAAACATTTATTATGTGCTAGACACTGAGGTTATAAAAAGTCACCATTCTTGCCTTCAGAAATTCATACTATAGCATGAGGAATCAGAAGAACAAATCAATAAATGTTGTAGGTAGACATGTTCAAAGCACTACAGAGTCACAAAGGAATATGTTTTTATTTGAGGACAATTGAGAAAGGATTGTGGCTGAAGTGAGGTTGGAATTGAATCTTTTAAAAAAAGTGTTTCTATTAAATAATAAAGAAATTGTTGATCAACATATATCTCCTACATATAAAAATGTGCTCCTAATATCGGTTCCTTTTTTTAAAAAAATTGTATTTATTTATAGTGTACAGCATGTTTTCAAATATGTGTATGTTGTATTATGCCAAATGAACTAATTAGCATATATTTTACTTGTGGTGAGAACACTTGAAATCTACTCTTAAGGATTTTCTTTTTATTTCCTTCTTTTTTTTGAGACAGGGTCTTGCTCTGTTGCCCAGGCTGGTGTGCAGTGGCACAGTCATAGCTCACTGCAGCCTCGAACTCCTGAGCTCAAGCGATCCTCTCACCTCGGCCTCTCAAAGTGCTGGGATTACAGGCATGAGCTACAATGCCTGGCCCTAGTATCAGTTCTGTTTGGTTCAGCAAGGAGAGTTAAAAGATTAAAAAGATCTATGCAATGAAAAATTAAGGCGGCAAGGAGGATAGAAACATTTCCAGAAAAGGTTCATTATATTATGCTTGAGTCATCTTTCCTTCATTTGTGCTTTATTTGGCCACAATTCAGCATCAAAATGTTCAGTGACATGGTTTACCAGGTCTGGTTAGGGAGAACTGGGATTGCTGGATCTGACTTGGATAACTGGGCCGTATATACAGCCTTTGTAAGATTTGAACCAGTTTTGCTGTGTACTGTATTCAGTTACACTTGATATCCATTATTGTATCCAAATTGGCTTAATATATTTTACAGGTATATTCGTTGGCCAACTATCCCATTTTTTCCAGAGCAAAACAAAAGAGAACATTATAGCTTATTACCTCAATCCTTTTACAGATAGGAAATTATTCTCTTCCCCATGCAGGGTGGAAAACCATAGCTGTTCTCTGTTCCCTGAGGACTTGCTCATTTATCTTAGATTGTAAGAAATGCCTCCTGTGTTTTCACTGCTGTGGCTGTCAGAGCTTAATGGGTGCTGTGAGATCTGGTAAAGGTATTTCTCCAGTGGCTGAGCTGGGTAAGAGGAAAGGAGGGGTTCCCTGACTCTGGATAAGAGGCTGGAACAAGTGGCCCTGGGTCCTGCTGTTTAGAGGGCCCTGCAGTTTGAGATCAGATCATCGGCCTCTCCAGAGCCTGAAATCAGGGCCAAGGATGGAGTTGTACTTACTTCTCTATAAGAAGCTGGGATCTTCCCAGGGGTGACTGATGATTCAGACAATGTTACTGCCGTGTCTAACATTTAAGAAGAAAGTTCCCATGGGGAGCACAGTACCAAGCATGCCTAGTAAAAGAGCTAGAATAGCACAAATCAGGAATTTATGCCAAGAAGTCACAGCATGGGAATTAGAGCCACAGGCATTAGGGGCCTAGGCATATGAGCAGACCTTAAGAATGGGCTGGAAGAAATTCCTGTGACACTCACATCCCCAGCTACATGGCCACCACTGCCGCGCTTGCTGTCTTCCACCCCAAGCAAATTCCTTACTGCTCTCCAAATGTTCTTTTATGCCTGTTTGTCTCTGCGTGATGTGATAGAGTGAAAAAGATCATGGACTTGAAGTTATGATAAATTCCCAGCCCTGTCTCTTACTGGCTATGGTGTTACCTTGGGCAAGTTACTTACTGCATTTGAATGTGTGTGTCCTCATCTACGATATGAATGTAATCAGTCTTACTTCATGAGGTGGTTGTGAGGATTAAAATGAACTGATACATATAAATGACCTAGTACGGTGTCAACCTGTGTTATTCCTTGTCACCTTCTCTTGCAATGGCCAACTCCTATAACTCCACCTCCAAGTTTGTCTAACTGTATTACTTGGTGTGCACATCTCAGTGCTGTACAGAGACCCCAAGTAATAGTGTGTTACACAAGGTAGAAATCTGTTTCTCTCCCCAGTAACAGTCCAGGCGCCCAGGAGTAGTGCAGCGCAGTCCAGCAGCTCCCCAGTGGCAGGAACACAGGCCCTGCCACCTGTTGCTCTGTCGTGCTCAAATGCTGCTCTGTCTGCAGGATCCGTGGTGCCACCATCTCACCTCTACTGCAGCCAACAGGAGGGAGAAGGGAGAGTGTGCTCTTTCCTTGCAAGGCCACAATCCAGAAGCTGTACACACCCACTGGCCAGAGGTTAATGGTCATTGCAATAGATGTTGTTCTAAAAATCAAAGGTTCCATTACAATAGAGGAACAGAAGAACAAATACTGGAAAAATAGCTGGCAGTCTCTGCTACTCTGCCAAACTCCAACCCATCCTTCATGATATCCTTCGAGATTAGCTTCTCAAAAAAACATCTCAATAGAATACAAGATGATGCTTTGCTGAGTAAAGTATAGGTTAGAGTCAGGAAAATGTCCCTATTTAATTATACTCTAAACCATAAAAACAATTTAGCATAGAGTATAAAACATTGATTTTTCTGTGTTCCTTGAAAACCTGGATTTCTTTGAAATTGACTCAGTGAATCTTAAGGACTGAATGTTCATATGTCGAAGCCCTAACCTGGTATGGCTGTATTTGGAGATTGGGGTCTCTGAAGAAGTAATTAAGGTTAAATGAGGTCCTTAGGGTGGAGTATTAATCCATATGACTAATGTCCTTATGAGAAGAGACTCCAGAGAGCAAGCTCACTCTGTCACTCTCCAGGCACATACACCAAGGGAAGGCCATGTGAGGACAAGTGAGACAAGGTGGCCATCTATGAGCGAGAAGGTGGCCATCTATGAGCGAGAAGCTGAATTAGCCAGAACCTTGATTCATCTATCAACAGGCAGGGTCACTTGTCTACTGGTATATGCTCACATAAACCACTGAGTCCTTGCCTCTGTTCCAACTATACTGAGCTGTGTGTACACACGCCACAATTTGGGAACATGATGACACACAGGTTCCATCGCATGTGCCAATTCCAGGTGATCAGCAGTAGTAGTGGGGAAAAGAGCTGAGATCAAGTAGGAGTGTCTCTTGTGGTCACAGGAGAGAGGAGGGGCAGTATTTATGATTTATGCCACATACTTGTCTCTGATGCAGACTTAATGGAGACCCTTATATATGGCAGATAGTGCACATTCCATAAATGTTTACCAAATGAAAAAGCAGGAACATATGTTACTTATCAACAGTCTGGAAGAGCGCCCTGCAGCAAGAGCAGAAGCTGTTTGCTTATTTTTGCTGTAGCTGTCTTTTGGTAGCAGCTGGTTTGTGACATACAAGGTCTGAAATCTGGTCCTCTGTCCCTTTTGATCCCTTTGGGAACTTGCTAGGTTTTAGGATGTATCTTAACACATCAATAAGCTCTAGAAACAGAAACTAAGTCTTTTTCTTAGCCTAAATATGCAATGATCAAATTTCCAGAAGCAATAAATAGGATCTTATTTTCTGTTTGTGTAATTACTTGCCTGAAAGTATAACCATTGTACCAATCACATTTAAACACTTAACATCCTTTCTTATGAGTAAACATGAAATGATGTAAAATTTGGATTTTTCCAATAAAATCAGAATAATATGTATTAGGCACACACATACGTGTGTGTGTACCTGGCACAGTG
This sequence comes from Lepilemur ruficaudatus, assembly GCA_963574885.1. NCBI lineage: Eukaryota > Metazoa > Chordata > Mammalia > Primates > Lepilemuridae > Lepilemur > Lepilemur ruficaudatus. The sequence goes on from CAUYRT010051052.1 coordinate 22,048, forward strand.
CTCCATACAGCACAGCACCTGCATTAAGAGGACGCAAGGGAGAAAGCCAGGTTACCGTCCACAGCAGTGACATGCATATCCAGAAGTCTGATGACCAAGGACATAGAGGGCAGGTTGATGAGTCTTGAATATCAGGTCACCTTGCAAAGCCAGGCAACAAGACCAGATTTCCGCTGAGATCCCCACGGCCATGCAAGCAAATGAGGGCAGCCTTGCATGGAAACTGAGACTGGCAAGTCCAAGTTCTGATGCAACAGTGTGTGACATATAAGATCACTGACTACATCTGCTCATCTCCTGATAGCACATAGTGTAGGTATGAAATTCAAGTCTATTTTTTTAGATGTTTCAAGAAGCTAAAGTCAGCCTCTCAGTCTCTGTATCTCTCTGTAACAGGATTGAAGTCAGAAGGCCTTTACAGAGTCTCCGGGTTCACTGAACACATTGAAGACGTCAAAATGGCATTTGACAGGGGTAAGCTTGTACTTTCTTGAAGGATCTGACATCCTTAGCATCCTCTCTTTTGGAACCAGATTTTATTCATAGTGGGAATGGGATTTCAGAACTACTGAGAGTTACTCTTCAGGAACCTGAGTAATAATGGCTTAAAAACCTCGTGGTTCTGCCTCTCTGTGGAGGGAAATGTTTCCTTAGAAGCCAAGGTCAAGTGACCACATGAGGAGGTGAGTTTAAAATACTACTTGGGTGGGCAGTCAATCCACATGGCACCAGAACCCTTCTGCACACCCTACCTCAGGATCCCATTGACGCTTCTCCTTCTCTCAGAGCTCCAAAGATGGAGCATAGGGATGGGGGCGCCCACAGCACTGAAGTAGGGAAAGCCAGTGGAAGTTTACGAGGTAACTCTTTTGTTCTTTATGATATTCTCCATGATGATAAACTTGTTCTTTATTCTTTATGATGCTATATTCTCTAGGCTAGGGCATAGCATCACTTAGGTCAGATATAGCCAACTTGAGGATCTTGTTTAAAATACAAATCATGAGGACTCACCCCAAGGACTCATTCAGAAAGCTGGATAAGCCCAAGAATCTGTATTTCTAATAATCCAAATAATTCTGGTGCAGCCAGTCAAGGGTTGGGACCCCTTGCCTACGGGCAGAGCCTCCACTTTGTGGTACGGTATACAAGGTCTTCGACACTGTGGCCCTCCTGCTCTGTCCCTGCTCATCTCTAGGTCCTCGTCCCTGTTATACTGTACACTCCAGCAATCCTGAAATGCACCTTACTTTTTGTCATGAGGAAGTCCCTTGGCTTACATTGTCTGTCCATCTGGAATGTGTTCACACCTCTGCCTGGCAAACACCTGCTGATCAGGGGTCAACTCAAGTCTTTCCTCTTTCGAGAAGCCTCCCTGATGCCCCAAGCCCACCTGAGAGCTCCACTGCTTTTCCCCACATCCTCCCCCATGCTCTTCACACCTCTTCAGCATAGCACTCTCCCCATTTCCTTGCAACTGTTGAGTTGCAACTATTGTCTGTTGCATCCGCAGCTTTCTTACCTTCAGAACCGAATTTGCTGGAGCCATTTGTTCTTTTAATTCTCTATACAAAAGATTTTAAAAATCCCTATATAATTGAAACTTTTTTCATCCCCAAATTTCTCATAATCTGTGACAAATTGGACTGACATTTACTAATGGTAAAAAGTCAAATGTCTTGAGAACAGTTGTTAGAAATTGTAAGAAAATACGGCATCACCTGTACATGAGGCAAGGGTGAAATCTCCCAGTTTAAAGTCCTAGGGCCTGGGAAAGGACGGGTCAAATTAAAAATCAAAAACTTCAGTGAGCCCAAAAGAAGTAATAAGAACTGAAGATTTTTCAACAATTATTTTGTGAATATGACCTCCAAATCCAAGTCCAAAGAATATTGGTGGAGATGTATTAGAGCTTCTTGATACTTTTTTATTTTAAATTAGATTGCCATTCTATTATGAACCTTTGTGTCTATAGCATGAATTACTGTACTAAATTTTTGTTTAGCAAATCAGCATGGGCTGGGACCTACAAGTCTGTTCCATTACCTTCTGCCTGCATTTACCCTCAGACCCTACCTCACTCTCACCGAACTCCTTTCTGTTACCTCCTACACCTCAGTGTTAATAGAAGCTAAAAGAATTAGCTGAGACCTGTTGGGAAGCATTCATTGTTGAATTTTTTTTTCTTTCTGTGCATGCCTTAACTTGGTGCAATAAGGTCCTAATTAGGACTTGGATCGTTGATTGTTTTTCAGATGGTGAAAAGGCAGATATATCTGCCAGCATCTATCCAGACATAAACATCATCACTGGAGCCCTTAAACTGTATTTCAGAGACTTGCCCATCCCCCTCATCACATATGATACCTATTCCAAATTTATAGAAGCAGCAAGTAAGTATTTAGAATTAATTTTTTATTTGTACCAAAATGTTAAGTACAATGCTTTTGACCTTAAGAAAATTAAAATTCAGATCTCTTTAAATTACTGCACGTGCACTTGCTTTGCTAAGTGAGGGCACAGCAGTGCAGTTAACAGAAAACCAGGCATAGTTCACCAGCTGAGTTGAACCAGTACAAAGCCAAGTCTACTGGGCTGAAGCAGGGTGCCAGGCGGTTGTGTCTCTCCCCATCGTTCCTTGTGTGCTGGAAACCAGCACAGTCAGGCCTCTGCTGCTGAATGTTAAAAGCATGAATATTCCTGTAGCAAAAAATAATCAGATTTTCTTCAGTGAGGACGATCTAGGTCAACTACTTTTATCCATTAGGCAGAATCTCATTGCTAATCAATTAAAGTCACACCCAAGTTTTGTCCATCGATACTATTTAAAATTAACAGAAGGCCGAGAATATGCTGTTCCAAGTGCTATGCCAGGACCTCTCACCAATGTCTTCTAGTTTAATCTTCTCATCTCCTCCATGAGGCAAATATTATGGTCCCATTTTTCAGAAGACAGAAGCGAGACATGGAGAACTAAGCTCACAGGCCCACGCATGGAATGTCGGCGTTCACCTTTCCCCAGCTTGTTCAGTGTCGGCACTTGGGGCAATGCTGTCGGGAGAGAGGAAAAGAGTGAAAGGGGAGGTGGGGGAAGGGGCTGCCCTTCGCCCAGGAATAGGCAATAGTGAGGAAGGGGACATTGAGATGCTGAGATCCATGACATGGAAATCAAGCCCACTTTGAGGAAGTTGCATTCTGTTTTGAGTTTTGTTGCTGGTGTTTAATCTTTAAAGGTTGAAAAGTTTCGATATGTGCTATTAAGTATAGCAATGAGATGCCTGACTGGGAGACACAGGTCAGCTGGGATAAGTGTGAGATGCACTTTCCAGATAAGCCGTGGCCCCGCTCCCTGGTAAGACCATTCCTTCCCAGGTCCTGGTCATCTTAGGCAGAAAAGATTCTAGCAGCTGGGTACCCTCCACCCCAGGAAGAATGGCAGAAGGGATTTCTTTGAATAGCTGCCAACACCTATCAGAGACCCAAAAACCAGAAGGATATACTGTTCCTTCCACTGTTAATATGCCTAGTCTCCTCTTGCTAACCTGGGCTGTGCACCAGGGTTAAGCATGCCAACACTTTGGTGAGAGGTACCATTAATGCAGGCTGAGTTGGCTGGCTCATCTGCCAATGTCCTTGCATTGCAAAATAGATTTGGTTATGGAAGCCTGCCAAGGAAAGACATTAGACAACTTCAAAATATGTGGTACAGTTTAAATTAAAGGTGTGACTGTCAGATTTATAGCAAATCCAGTGCTCAGAAGGGCAAGGCACAGTTTGTGCATGTGCCACGAGACAGTAAGCACTCCACTGGCCTGCAGATTCCTAGAGGGCAAGGACGGTGTCCCACCCTCCGGCCACCCACGATGCAAACATGCAATAAGCATATGGGGCTCAGCCTCCACTCTTTCTGGAATGAGGCAGGGCATGAACAAATTGATTAAGTGAAAAAGTACCTGAAATTGCATGAATTTATTAGAGCCCTCCCCCAATTTGTGGCTAAAACATACAAAACTTCTTGTTACTTCTCTGAAAACTTTAACATTGTAACTCTGCTCTAATATCCGGATGTGTGAACTTCACAGAAATCTCCAATGCAGATGAGAGGCTGGAAGCAGTCCATGACGTACTGCTGCTGCTGCCTCCTGCCCACTATGAGACCCTCCGATACCTGATGATCCACCTCAAAAAGTAAGCTGACACCCCATCTGCAAACCCTGATCTGCCCCTGGGGCCGTTAGTGCATTAGGAAAAGCATCCACTCTCCTCCCAGCTCAGCAGCGCTGGAGCCCTCGCTCTGTGCCAGGAGCTGCTCCAGGCACAGTCCTCGTATCTTCCCCATGAGGTGGGCGCTGTCGGAGGCCTCGGGTTACATGTGAGATTGCTGAAGCTTAGGGGGGTTAACTATGATAGCTGATCCACAGAGGGAAAGCCAGGATTGAAACTCAGGCAGGCTGACCCAGAGCCCATGCTCTGTCTTAACCGTTTGTCTACGCTGCCTTCACATCCGTGCCTCCTTCTGACACAAGCCCTGCCCTCTGTGTTCTGTTCTCCCCCTGCTGCTCGCCCCAGGTCTGGACCCTGAGCCTGCCTGCCCCCTGGAGAGCACCTTCCCAACCTGTTCTCTTATGCACTCTCTGTCACTGAGTAACAAATCGCCCCAAAGTTTAGTGGTTTAAAACAATAAACATTTACTATCTCATAGTTTCTGTGGATCAGGAACCTGGGTGTGGCTTAGTGGGTGCTTCACATTCTAGGTCTGTACTGTCAGGTACGATCTCACCTGAAGTCTTGACGGGGGAAACATCCATTTCCAAGCTCATTCACTCACATGGTCGTTGGCAGGATTTGGTTCCGCAAAGGCTGGTGGAGTAAAGGCATTATTTGCTTGCCACCCTTAATTTCTTGCCATTTGAATTGCCCCATAGGCAGCTCACAAAATGGCAACTGGCTTCCCTCAGAGCACGTAGGCAAGAGCTCCCAAGATGAAAGATGGTCTTTTTGTAACCTAATCTCAGAAGTGACATCCTATTGCTTTTTCCGTATTTTATTTGTTAGAAGCAAGTCACTGGGTTCAGCCTATATTCTAGGGGAAGGAACTCCACCAGGGTATGAATTCCAGGAGGCAGGGATCCCTGGGGACCATCTCAGAGAATGCCCACCACATTTTGGGTGTCTATGCAAGAGTGTGAGACAGAGGTGGAGATGTTAGGATGTTTACAGGATACTAGGGCCTCTGGTTCCAGACTCTCCTCCCTAAACCTTGTGTCTCTTTCCTTTTCTGTACATGTATGATGAGGTCAATGAGTTGGTCTTATAACACTGGAGGGATCAAGGTACATCTGTGTGCCTCCTTGCATGTTTTTTGGTAGATACATGGCAGCAGCCCATTCTTAGATAAAATGAACCAAAAATTGTTTACATTGACCAGTGTATAGGTCTACTTAGTAAGTGAAACGAACCAAGTTGATAATACTGTATTAACACTGTGTATGGAGGTTTCTGTTTTTCTGCCTCATAAAACACACAAATACTCTTGCCCAGCTTCCAGAGTGACCAGAGATGGTAACATTTCACTCATAATATTTCCATTTTGATTAATTTATTGAATTTAAGCCTACAAATATTTTTTGGATGAGTAATAAACTAATAGGTATCACATCTGGCTTTTAATTAGCTATAAAATATTTCTTTCATTGTGATCATTATCCAATTGTTACAGTTTGGAAGGCAAAATATCACTATCAGGAAAATTGCTAACATCTCCCAGCTGAATCTTAAATGCCAATAATTTCATATTTTCCTTGTGGTGGGTTTGGTAGTCATCTTGCTTGGTCAGGTGTGGTGCCTGACTTAACAGGGAGATGTGAGCACTTCGGATAGTAAGGAACGTCCTCTTTCCAACCTTCTTAGCTTTGTAGCATGAAAATGACCCAAACTGAGTTGACCTTCCTTAAGTAATGCTAAATGGCTAATCCTAATTAGCTCTGAGGCAGTAAACAGAAAGGGATGGCCTTCTGCACAAAACCTAAACATATTTTAATTAATTTTGCTCTAATTTAGAGAACATACCCCCTTTTAGATCTATTATGAACATTCTAAAACCTAAATTTGTGATAGTGAAAATCTGGGAGATTTTCATTTTATTCCATCAGGAAGGTTAAGAAGCCAGCTTTGGAGTTTGAATTTCGTTCTTAGAGACTCTGAAGTTCTTATCTGGATGTTGAAATCATGATTTTTAATTCCAACAATACTTACCACTCCAGACCTCATCGTATGGGAACTAGAAATAATATCCACTGCCTTCCAGCTTGGCCACATTCCAGCCTGTCCCATGATAATGGCCTGCCTCTTCCTAAATTCATGGCAGCCCATTCTACAGGCAACCTTTCTCCTCTGGCACTGGTCCTGCCAGCAGACAGGGAATCTGCCCTCGGCTCCCCCACCCTCCAGCATACAGGCCAACAGGAAGAGGCAAGAGGAAAAACAGACGTCCGTGTAAGGCCCACGCATGCACCATGGCCCGGCCAATAATCTGCCACCCCTTCAGAGCAATATTCCTTACCTGATAGTTCCACTTATATTTAGTAAGGGGGACTAATTTTCTAATTTTAAAAATGATGTTCATACTACATTCATGTAAATAATTCACATCTACTGGATGAAAGCAGTGTCAACAATTTAAAAAGGAAAAAAAAAATCAGAAAATTACCTCTTTAAAAATACCTTTCTGCTGTTCTAATTCTCAATTTTCTCCTGCAGTTTCCCGAACCAGAGATGTTCTTGGGACTGAAGTATAGAATCAGTATGTAAATTCATTCACGTGTCTACATAACGTCTCTGTGTGTGTGTTACAGGGTGACTATGAACGAAAAGGATAATTTGATGAATGCAGAGAATCTGGGGATCGTGTTCGGGCCCACCTTGATGAGGCCCCCCGAGGACAGCACCCTGACCACCCTCCACGACATGCGGTACCAAAAGCTGATTGTCCAGATTCTAATAGAAAATGAAGATGTTTTGTTTTAGTCCATCAGGGAAATTAGCTGAAATAGCCCCAGCCCCACCTAAGCTGATAAAGCTAAAGGAATAAAAACATTTCTTACACTTGATTTGTTTTTCAAACAAGTGACAGAATTTCCCGGACCACAGTGGATCGCCGAGTCAGGTACTGTGTCTCATAGACATGCGCCTTCTCCACGGCGAGAACAGGAAGGGTGAGAGCGTGCAAACCTCCTCACCTTGGGTCTTTTGCTGTGCCTCGTATGTGTGTCTGTTTCACTGGAAGAGTGATTAATAAATCTTTCTTTAACTTATTAAAAAATAATGTAGACCTTTAAACTTCAGTCTTATCAGTAACAAAAGGGAACTTAATTCATAAAGGTACTTGATACAGGTATACATTTTCCACTTACAAAAAGAAGACAATTCTATCTGTTAAATGTTAAATGAAACCTATATTGTAAAATGTATTTTTATTTTACCTGCAAGAATGTTATTTTATTTTAGCAAATAGAACTCAATGCAGTGCATTGATTATTACCCTGTGTACCTTGTCCCATGTTCTTGCTGTGATTCCCTAAAAAAGTTGACCGCGAATGCAGTATTATGTTGACATACCTCTGTCCTTATCAGTGCTTTTCAGTGAAATTTCACCTGCCACGTGTGTCCCTGCTTTTGATAGTCCTTGCTCTTAAGCACTGGCATTCTGCTATTGCATGGTGTAGTTTATAGCAATTGCAGGATGGTCTGAAACATTCACAGGTTTTCTTTCCATAAAAATTGTGTGAATTCCCAAAGTATGTTTTGTAATGGGTCATAGTTTTTCCGTATCACGCATATCGCCGAATGTGGTTGCTTTAATTAAAATTATTTGAGGACACTGGATGTATCTGAGCTGTGTAAAAAGTTAGCACTTTTCCTGTTTTCATTTCAGCCAGGCCCTCTGAATTCATCTGTTAACGGCAAGTTGCATTTTTGCCACGTTTCTGTGTCGATGAACAGCAAATCTGCAGAATAATTGTTGAATTTTTTTTCCTTTTTGTTTTATAAACAAGTCTATTTTAAAAAGTGAAACCGAATAAAGTTGGTTTTTACCAAATATTTGTTCCTTGAGAAAAGTAGCTCTGTATGGATAATTTAATATGATTTTATTTCTATAGTTCCATCTTCTTGATTATATTTATCTTAGCATGAACCTTTCACATCAAGATTTCTATATTTTGTAACATAAGTGAACTATTTAAAACATCCAAAACTGTAAATCTTGATTTTTTTTTTTAAATCCAACTACAGTGTCATTTCCTCTGATTGTCCAAGATGATTCACATAATTGCTCACCAGTCTTGTTTTGAAGTGACCGTAAGAGAATGGCTGTGTGTTAGGTGGAGCTGACAGGAGGACCAGAGTGTGGCTGCTGTCCCAGACGGTCCCAAGGGCCATGCAGTTGGACTCCACTGCACACGGGGGTCAAAGTGGCTTGACCTGGTCCCTGCTATTATCCTCCCTCCCGACTGTACAGATTTGTTTGTTGTAGCTTATGTACTTCTTGATACTGTCAAAAAATTATCTGGAAATGGTTTTATTTTGTGAAGTGAACAATACTTTGTAATTTATGATAGTGTAAATGGAAGGAAAAGCATTACATGTATTATTAAATTCTTCTGTCTATCACTTTGGAGTGTGTGCAAGAGCATCATTTGGGGGAAGAGGGGTGGGGGGCGGGGGCATCTTCAAAACCTTGTTTCCAGATAGATTTTGGCAATAGGTTTTCTGTCCTCACTGAAACACGATGAGAAAACAGAAGCATCCCATAGAGTCCCCACCTCCTCTGCTAGCTTCATTCTAGAAAGACTCTGATGCTGTCTTCACTTTCTATGAGACCTGCTTCACTGATGCTCTCCATGCAGAGGTAGAGTTTAGAGCCAGTTGCCGCTTGCAGGATAGCAGAACGAGAAGTTTGGAGGCAGAAAGCCCCAAGTTTGAATCCCAGATTATTACTGGTAATAAATATTTCTGGCTGCATATAACATTGGGAAGTTTGCTCCTCTGAAAAACTAGGAATCATATTCTGATTGTGATGTCTTAAATTTATAATTTAATGGAATTAGTAATAGTTCTTTCTCATTATTAGATTTTTAAGAGTGATGACTTAGAAAGGGAAAGGATATAACATGGGGCAGGGAGGGGAAAAGCATGAGAAGAAAAGGATTTGTCCCGGGTTAAATCCAAGTCCAAGTAACTGAGGGATATTGTAACAGGGCTCTGTAATGGGTGATGAGGTTCACTCGACTCCTTTCCTCGAATGTGATTCCAACACTTGATCCCCTCTGCCCTGTGTTAGTCTAAAGGCTGCTCACCCGGGCCTGTCTTCCCCACCATCTGGCAGCCGGACATGCTCCCCTTACCTGGCTTGAAATTCCTGCTATTACAGTGACTCTAGCAGTGAGACCGTAGAGGAGGCAGCACCGTGTCCAGACACCCACTGTTAAATGGTCCACAAGTGAGTTGTGGGAGGTGGGAAAGGGGCAGTGTGGTGAGGATGGGAGGAGACCTCTTTTCTTTCTCCCGAAGACATAAATGGGCATTTCAGATGACCTGGTCTCCTGACCAGCTGGGGAGCGGGCTGGTGCACAATTCAAGGACAGCAGGCTAGAAGGGAAAAGGGAGGCAGAGATAGGCCAAGGGAAGCGTGGTGAAGGGAGCACGGGAAAACAGCAGACCTGCAGGTGGAGGATTGCTGGGGCAGTCTGACTCCTGCTGAAAACCCAGTCTGGTCACTTACAAATTCCTAAATCCTATCAATTCCCAGTTTCTAGTCTTTTAGTTTATAATATTCATTAATTTTCAACCAATATTTATCAAGCATTTATTAATGGGGCAGACACTGAGTACCTGGAGGCAAGGAAAAGGCTTATCTCACTAAAATAATTAAATAATAAGTTTAGTCTGGCTGGAGAGAGGAAGTTGATCGTATTAAGGGTTTCGGATTCTAACTTAAGGGGAATGGAAGCTGCTAATTTTTTTTTAAACTTTTAGTTGTGGAATAGTTTTATATTTCCAAAACAGTTGCAACGATACTACACAAAGTTCCTGTATACCCCTTGCCCAGTTTCTACTAATGCTGACATTTATCAAAACTGAGAAACCAACATTGGAACATTACTATTAACTGAACTTTAGGTTTTATTCAAATTGCATGAGTTTTTTTGACTAATGTCCTTTTCCTGTTCCCAGATACAATCCAGGGCACCACATTGCACTATTGGGTTTCCAGGGGTGGATGACACAGTGTGGTTTACATTTTTAAAGAATGACTTACTTGGTTGTGGAGCCATCAGAGCCTGTGTGAGCAGGTGGGAGTAGCACAGGGAGCAGACGCGGGGAGTCGGGTGTTCACTGTTGTAATGCAGGACTGAGACGGTGGTAGCCTGGACCAGGTGGTGGCAAGACAGATTACAACTGAGCTGTATTTAGGAAGTAGAGTTGAAAAAGTGTGGTCACAGATTGGATGAAGGAATCAAGAATGACACCCACGTTACTTAATTTGGCAACTGGGAAACATTTACTGAAATGAAGGGCACAAAAAGAGGAACTAAGGCTATTGGGAAAGGGTCGAAGACGTAGGGAAGATGAGGAGTTCCATTGTGGACACGATGAAATGGAGATGGCTGTGGCACGTTCCAGCAGGTGTTTCAGGAGAAACTGTAGTAACAGACTGGACTGGAGATACGGGTTTGGGAATGACCCACCAAAGATAACAGTTGAAAACACAGGATTGAGAGTACCCAGGGACATGGAGCAGAGAAATACCAGGGAGGCCCCCACCAGAGTTCTGTGGAGCACCAACAGGACAGAGCAGATGTGGTCCATTTTAATGTGATGAAATATAGACGGTCTCATGAGCCCAGTTCAAAAAGACGCTATTCCATCTGCAGGTTTGCTTCACACTGTCCTAATACATTTATTTGTTCGATTTAGTTTTATTTTGCTGTATGCAGGGCACCTGTGCTTTGGAGAGGTTTGCTTTGTAAATGCTCTCAATGCTTTATAAATGCAAATGAGCCAGTGTTGTAGTCTGAATGTTTGTGTCCCCACAAAATCCATATGTTGAAACCTAATCCCCAATGCAATGGTATTTGGAGGTGGAGCTTTGGGAGGTGATCAGGTCATGAGAGTGGAGCCTTCATGAATGGGATTAGTGACCTTATGAAAGAGACCCCAGAAAGCACCCTTCTCCCTCCTACCATGTAAGGACACAGCAGGAAGGTGACTGTCTATGAACCTGGAAGTGGGTCCTCATCAGACTCCGAATCTTCTAGCTCCTTGGTCTTGGACTTCTCAGCCTCCAGAACTGTGATCAATAAATTTCGGTTGTTTATAAGCCACCCAGTCTGTAGTATTTTGTTATAGCAGCCTGAAAGGACTGAGATGGCCAGTGTCATTTTTTTTTCCCTAAGTCGAGTTAAAATAATTTTATCATCCTCAAGGACCTCCTTTGCTGCCTTCCTGCTACAGTTTGTGAGTACTTCTAATACAGTGGGTCACAAAGTACCGCAATTGTATGTACAACTATCTCCCACTGAAGTACAAACCCTTGAAATCAAGAACCATGGAAACCACCTGCAGGCCACATGGCCCACTCCCCCACCACCCCTGCTCATCCTGCAAGGCTCAACTCAACAGCCACCTCTCCTGCAAGACTCTCCCTGGCTTTCCCAGGCAGAGGACATAGCAGGTTGCCAACCATGAACACGTGAAAACACGGATGGTTCAGAAAACTGTAGAATTAGGTTTAATCAGAGCATGAAGTGTGAGGGGAAAGGAGGGAAGGTGAGATTAAATGAGTACATCTGTATACAAGAATAAGAACCTTGTGTGCTAAGCACAAGTATAATCTTAGAACATTCGAACTTAGATCCGTCAGGTGGCACATGAGGATAGACCAACAGGTGGGATGGAGAAGAAGGCATGGATATGAGAGTTATTTAGGAGGTGGTCAGGACTTACTGATTTGATGCCAGGATTTAAAAAAATGGAAAGGGTCACAGATGACACCCCTATTTCTGCTTTTTGCAACAAAGTGAGTATTTAGGAAAATAAGAGAATATAGGAAGGGGAGCAGGTTCAGCCTAGAGAAGTCATGGGTTCAGTTGGCATAATGAGTCATGTGCCCACAGTGCCCCAGGTGGAAATGTCAGGAGGTGGTTGGACGCATGGCTTTGCAGCTTTAAAGAGACAGAGGAGCTGGTAGATACGGCCCGACCCATTCAGATAGCATGGACAGCTGAATTAGAGAGAACCAAGTAAAGGACCCTGGGTAAGAACATCAAAGGAGCAGACAAAGTTAGAGAATTTTTCAGGAAGGTCAAGAATGGCCAGAGAAGGAGGCAGAGAGCTCGGATATAAGAGGAAGGCAGGACTCCAGGGATGGAGGGCCCACCAGGGCCAAGTGCTGCTGAAGGTGTAAGGTGCTAAGTTCCCACTGCATATGGCAATTAGGAGTCACTGGTGACTTAGCAAGAGCATTCAGTGGGGACATGTGGTTAAAGGTGGAGGGAATGGGGTGAATATGGAAAATAAAATCTATGGCCAACCTTGACTAAGAAAAACAGGTGAAGCTCTCATTTCATAGGCTTATAAACCTCGTATGTATAGTAAATCTTTTCTAGGAGCAAATTTTTCATTGTTGCCAAAAATAATATAATATTAACGTACTTTCCTGAAAAATTTTGTACTTCAAAATCTCCTTTAAAGAGTTCAGCAAGTATTACTGGAACATATTCTTGGTCACTCTAGTTACCAAGGATATCTGTTTTTCCTATGTCCTAATCTGTATAATGGGTATAATCTTGATTTGTTCTAATTCCCTAACCTGAAAATGGATATAATAGCAGAATACCTATCCTCCCCTGCTTCCCAAGAGTTCTTCTAAGAATCAGGTGAGATCCTGAATGTGAAAACAGAAAGCTAAGTGTAAACTGTACAGTAATGCACAAATGCTAATTATCAGACACAAGCCCATCCTTCCAAAGCCCAATCCCCCACCTACAGGGGCAAGCCCAAGGTTAGTCCATTAACTGGCAGGTTTGGAGGATGTGGAGTGCAGGCATGGAGCAGGGGATCCTGTCAGGGGCAACACAGGGCTACCAGAATCAGAGGCACAGGCCAAATAAGAGCCCACCGAGGGGAGATGTTCAGACTCCCAAGTCCAAGCAGAGAAAACCAGTGGCTGGACAAAACTAGGCTTCATTAGGCCAATAATTCAGTGCCGATGGGTCAATGATAAGCATGTGTGTGCACACACATGCGTGTGTGAGTGAAATGTACATGTGTTTGAGAGAGGGGGGCACAGGGTTCTTTTCCAGGCAGTCACTGCTAAAACCCAGGAGGTTTTAGTGGGCCAATAGGCTCATCAAGGTAAGCAGTCCCCACCTCACACACAGTCCCAATGTGGCAAGGTCAATATCATACCAACATAAGTTAACAGCATATTCCTTCTACAAATATTGTACTCAAATGTCCCATTTTGGTGCAGTAGGGGAGGGGAATGAATCTAGAAGCAGAGGAGTCTGAAAATGCACTCTTGTCCATCATTTAGAGCTGTGCCCATCATCTGAACGTTTTCAAGATTTCTCCTTAAACAAGGGCTTTTCTTTTGGAACTACACCTCCTTGACTCACCTTATCTTCACCATATTCTTTCTCCTTGTACCCAGTAGGAATGATGAAGCTTCAAAATAACTCAGTTTGGAGAACCTGAAGATGTAAGTCTCTAGTTCAATGGCAGATGACACAGATAACGGTAGCTCTATTTGGCTAGAATCTAATGCAACATAGACATGAGGAGGCCAGGTGCTGGGTCACGACAGTCCCCCGTTTAAATCCTGGCTCCATCACTCTCTAATAGTGTGACTTATGGAAAGTTACTTGACTTTTTAGGCCTCATTTTCCTTGTCATCAAAATGAACTGATACCACCTCCTAGTCCATGAAGTTATTGTGACGCTTAAGGTAATCTATGGACAGCACTCAGCATAGAGTTTGGAGCACAGACTAAGCAAACACATGCTTTTCTAGCAAATCAACAGCTTGGGGGACATCTGTGAGAATGCTTAGACCATTCATATCCTTGCTTCGAAGTCATAAGGCACAATCACTATTGCTGCCTAGCAAATTAGAGAGTGACAGGGACTTTAACCGTGTACTGCCCAATGAACTTTGGAGCCAAGGCACGCCTGTCTGGTGCTGAGTGATGTGGTGGAAAGGGCATGGTGCTGCTACCACAGCACTGGATTTCAAGCCACAGGACCTGGCTCAGTCATAGATCAAGGCTTTTAACATTTCTGAGCTTCAGGTTTCTCTCCTTTGAAACATGAAAATTAATGCCTGCCTGCTCCACCCAGCAACCTCACAGGGTTATCACGGGGACTAGATGACATGGCAGCAGGTGTGGAGGCACCGTCACACACCCTCCCAGCCCTTGGTCCCACTCTCTACTACGTCCTCTGCTCCGGCTCCTCTGCCCGTCTCCCTCTGCACTGTGCAAGTCCCTGGAGTGCCCTCCGACGCTGCTTCTCACCCTACGTTCTCCCTAGGCAATCACATCCACTCTGTCTTTGAATACTATCTGTCAACAAATCCAAATTACCCCTAAGATCCATATTCAGTAAGCTGCTTAATGTCCCGTAACAAATCCCTTCTGCTTAAACCAGCCAGCATGTGATCCCCTACTCATAGCCAAGGTCCCTGATAAACACGCCAGTGACTCCGCCATTCAGCTCTTTAAAATCTTCACATCTGCCAAACTTGCATTGCATTAAAACAATTTAAAAATTCAGAATAAATTAAAGGACTTGATCCCATTCTCCTTTCTTCCTCTCCATTCCTTGGCACTTTCCTTACTGCATATGTTCAGTGTATGCCATGTTTTATGGACATGGTACCATACTCTACATTATTATTCTACATCTTATTTTTAATTCTCCTTCATATGATGTTTTTGAAATGTATCCATGTTGCTACATAGAGATCTACTTTATCCATTTTAACTGTTCTAAATTTTTTTTTTTTTTTTTTGAAACAGAGTCTCACTCTATTGCCTGGGCTAGAGTGCCGTGGCGTCAGCCTAGCTCACAGCAACCTGGGCTCAAGCGATCCTCCTGCCTCAGCCTCCTGAGCAGCTGGGACTACAGGCATGTGCCACCATGCCCGGCTAATTTTTTCTATATATTTTTAGTTGACAATTAATTTCTATTTTTAGTAGAGACGGGGTCTTACTCTTGCTCAGGCTGGTCTCAAACTCCTGTGCTCAAATGATCCTCCCACCTCGGCCTCCCAGAGTGCTGCGATTATAGGCGTGAGCCACCTAAAATATTGTATTAAGTAATTTATCTCATTGCTATGAGTAGAAACTTAGGTTGTTTCCTTCTTTTCTATTGAGAATAGCATTTCCATGAACATTTTTGTTGAAGAATGCCTGAGCTAGGAGTGGAATTGTAGGTCACAGAGGAGGCTCATCAGCTTTATTGAATGCTCCTCAAAGTGACTGGGCTGGTTTCTATACTGTCATCAACAGTATTTCAGAATCCCCATTCTCTGCATCATTATCAACACTTAGCATTATCAGGTTTAAATATTTTTGCTAATCTGTTAGTATAAAATGATATCTTTTTGTTTTAATTTGCATTTCCTTGATTACCATTGAAGTTGAGCATCTTTTTTCATTAAATGACCATTTAATGTCTCTTTTATGAATTAACCATTCATAACTTTTACTGTTTCTCTGTCAAATCCTTTCTTTCCACCTACTGATTTGTTGGAATTCTTTATATCTCCCAGACTTTCTTTATCAATCATGTGCATTGTATATATCGTCTCCCAGCATAAATGATCAATCTTTTCCTTTATAGTTTGTGCTTTTGTATCTTACTTATAAAATTCATCCTAACTCCAAAATCATAAAGATATTTCTTATATTTTTGTAAAAGTATCCAAGTTATAGTTTTCATATTTACGTCTGGAATTATGGTGCAAAAAATAGGAAACTATGTTTTTCTCATGTGGATGACAAATTAGCTTAGTACCATTTATTGGATAGAAATGTGCTGTTCAATATTGTAGCCACCAGCCACATGAATCTATTGAGCACTTGAAACGTAACTTGTCCAAATCCAGATGGAAGTGTACAATACATACTGGATTTCCAAGATTTGCTACAAAAAATGTAAACATGTCAATAATTTTTGATGAGTACATGTTGTAATAATATTTTGAATAGCTGGTGTTAAAAGATATTATTAAAATTTGTTTTACCTGTTTCTTCTTACTTTTTGAAATGTGGCTACTAGAAAAGTTTAAATTATAAGTGTGGCTTACATTATATTTCTATTGGACAGTTTTTCAATGGATCATTCTTTCCCCAAAGGAGAGGGTCTCCCAATTTATCATAATGGAATTTCCATAATCCATAGGTCTGTTTCTGGACTCTTTATTCTGATCTGTTAGTCATTTTATCTGGCTCTGCACCAACACCCTGCTACATTAATTTTTATATCTTATTCCAATTCTTGTTCCCTTTCTTCAAACTTGTCTTTATTGTTCTTAGTAGTTTGCTCTCCCATATAAATTCAAGAACCACCTAATCTAGTCCTCCCCATCCCACAACCCAAACAAAACCTAGTAGGATTTTGGTAAGAATGGCATTTGGTTTCTATTTTTGGGGAGAATAGACATCTGCCTTCACAAACATGGTTGAGTTTGTCTTTAATTCAGGTGTCCCTTTGTATCGGTCAAATGGTTTTATAATTTCCTGCACAATGTGTATGCCTGTATCTAATAATATTTATTTCCAAATACTTCAAAGGTTTTGTTGCTATTGTGAATAGATTTTTTGTTTCTAATATACTTTCTAATATATTCTTATAAATATTAGGAATCCTGTTTATTTATATATGTTAATTTTATCTCCAACAACCTTGCCAAACTCTATTATCCATTATCTCCAATACTTACAATTTCTTTGTGTTGGAAACTTTCAATATTGCCCTTCTAGCTATTTGAAACTATATACTATATCCTACAGTGCTATAGAACTGCGGATTGGTACAGGTCTGTGGCCTGTTAGGCACCAGGCTGCAAAGCTCTGCCATTTCCCACCCCATCATCCGTGGAAAAACTGTCTTCCATGAAACTTAGGAACCAGGGGGTGCACAGCAGAAGGTGAGCCACAGGCGAGCGAGTGAAGCTTCATCTGTGTTGACAGCTGCTCCCCATTGCTGGCATCACCACCTGAGCTTCACCTTCCCCCTCCACATCCTCCCTCCCTGAGTCCATGGAAAAATTGTTTTCCATGAAACCAGTTCCTGGTGTCAAAAGGTTGGGGACTGCTGCTACAGAACCCTAGAATTTATTCCTCCTGTCTGTAATTTTATATCCTTTGATAATCCCCACTTTCCCTCGCCCTTTCTAGCCTCCAGTATCCTCTGCTCTACTTTTTACTTCTATAAGATCAACTTTTTTTTGGCTTCCACATATTGGTGAGAACCTGTAGTGTTTAGCTCTCTGTTCTTGGCTTATTTAACTTAACATGGTGTTCTCCAGTTCCATCCATGTTGGCACAAACAACAGGATTTCATTCTTCTTTATGGCTGAATAGTATTCTATTGTGTATATATACCAAATTTTCTTTATCCATTTATCTGTTGTTGGACACCTGGATTGATTCCATATCTTGACTATTGTGAATAGTGCTGCAATAAACAGGAGGGTGCTGTCTCTTCAATATACTGATTTTCTTTCCTTTGTATGATGGATATGCTAATTACCTGATCTGATCACTATGCATTATATGTATTGAAACATCACCATGTACCCTATACACCTGTGCAATTATTGTGTGTCAGTTAAAAAATAAAACATAAAAAATATGAGAATTGGAGGTGGGGGACCTCTACAAGGAAAACTACAAAACGCTGATGAAAGAAAATGAACAGGACACAAGCAAATGCAAAGACATCCCATGCTCATGGATCAGAAGAATTAACATCATTAAAAGGATCACAGTGCCCAAAGCAATCTACAGATTCAATGCAATCCCTATCAAAGTGCCAATGACATTCTTCACAGAAATAGAAAAAAATTCTAAAATTCATATGAAATCAATTCTTATTTTTATTTCTTCTTCTTATCTGACTGCTGTGGTTAGGAGCTCCAGAGACAACTGCAGTCATCCTCACCTTGTTTCTGACTTTAATGAGAATACAGCTAATTAAAGCTAAAGTTTCACCATTGACTGTAACGTGTGTTATAATTTCTACACTAATGATTCTCAAACTTGGTGTCTGTCAGAATTTCTTGGAGAATTAAAAAGAAAACAGACGCCGGGTTTGTTGAAAAAGGAAAAGGCCTAGAACTGTATTTTACCAAGCTTCTCAGGTGAGACTGCTACCCTTCAAAGAAAAGTAATCCCTGTTCTACATGAACACCCTTTGTGGTAAGAAAGCTCCCTTCTAGCCCCAGTGACCTCATTTTTATTTTAAAAAAATCATATATTTTATTTTGGGTGGTGTTTTATTAAATGCTTTTTTCCAAAAATCTCTTAACATGATCTTTAGGTCCTATTTCTTCTTCAGCCTGTTAACTTAGTGTATCATGTAAAAAGATTTCTTAATGTTAAGCCACCCTTATGCTCCTAGGAAACGGTCACATGTAGTGTGTTGTTTAATATGGTGCTTTAATATGGTCTCTAACATGCTCTTCTTTCTTTCCTTTTTTTTCTTCCTTTCTTTCTTTTGTTTTTTAGAATTTTACATCAAGCTTCATATGTGAAATTGGCCTATAACTTTGCTTGAATAGTCCCTATTCAATTTTTTATCTCATAGGACGAGTTGCATGGATTTCTCTATTTTCCTTTTCTCTGAAATAGCTTGAATAAGATTAGTATCAGGTTCAGCTGCAAATAGCAGAAAACCCAAATTGCAATTGATTACACAAAATGAAAGTTTACTTCTCACTCACATAAAATCCCAAGTGGGTGCTGTAGGTCTGGTGTGGCAACTCCTTACTCATTAGGGACCCAGGTTTCTTCTATACGGTCGTTTGTTCCACTGGAGATCTCCCACCTGAGGTTCCCCTGCACAGCACTGCCTCCTCCTACAGGCTTCATTAAACCCGCTTCACAACCCTGGCTTCCAACCCCAACCCCTGCCAACATCCATCTCTGCTAGGATCACCCAACCTGGATTGGATCTTTTTCACATCTAAGCCCTTCCAGGATTTCTCTTTCCCTCTTCCCGCCTGTTGAGCTAAGGGCTAGGGCACACACACACACACACGCACACACACACACACACCCCACCTAGAGCTGGCTCACATTCACGGTGAGAGGGACCAGCAAAAGCAGGATCCCCTTTCTCTGAGAACCAGGTCGAGAGACATCTGGAGCAGAGACCCGGATGGACACGCCATTGGGGCCAGGAGGCAGGACATGTAAACTGCCTGGGCTGCTCTCCTTGTCATAAGGCAACACATGAGAGTGGCCTCGCATGAAAGAAATAAAAATTTTAGATTCAGGTGCCAAGCATTCTGAGTTTTGTTGCCAGATACTTAGGGAAAGTTCTTGAAAACACTAGTTTGCTCACCACTTGGAATTCTTGAAGGCTACTGGTCTAGTGAGAAGTTGAGTTCAGGCACAGGCCCTCCCACTGTGGGAGAGAGAAGCAGCCCTGCAGTCATCACAAGACAGTCTTGTTTCTTTCATTCCACTAGGCGTTCCAGGTTTTTTGTTTTTTGTTTTGTAACTTTTTACTTTGAAATAATTCAAAGTTGAAAAAATAGTACAGAGTCCAAAGTTAACTTCACCCTGCTTCCCCAGTGGTGACATCTTACATAACTGTAGTATTAATACATTATCAAAACCAGGAGATTGACCAGTTCACAAGACTACAGACCTTAGTTCTTAGAAGTTTTTAAACCTACATCTGGGTACGTGTGTGTGTAGTTCTATGCAATTTCATTGAATGTATAGATTTGTGCACCCACCAACACAGCTGAGGTATGATCTATCACCACAAAAGCACACCTTCCCATTACCTCTTTGTATTCATAACCCACCCACGACTGCATTTCCTATCTCTGTCCCCTAGCAACCACTAATATCTGTTCTCCAGATCTATAATTATGTCATTTTGAGAGTGTTATATAAATGGAATCAAACAGTATGTAAGCTCTTGGGATTGTCTCATTTTCATTCAGCATAATTTTCTTGGGATTCATTCAAGCTATTGTTTATGTCAAGAGTTCGTCCTTTTCACCTTTTCATTGCTGAGAAGGACCTCAGAGTATGGCAGCACCACAGCTGGTCCTGCCATTCATTCACTGAAGAACATCTGGATTGTTTCCCTTGGGGCTGTTATGAATAGAGGGGCTATGGACATTCATGTACAGGTTTGTGTGTGAATGTGGGTTTCCACCTCTTTGGGATCAGTCCCCACAAGTACAATGGCTGGGTCTTATTGGTATGTTTGGATTTTTTAAGAAACTGCCAAACTGTTTTCCAGAGCTGCTGCACCATTTTTATACTCCCATCAGCAAGATGTGAGTGGTCCAACTTCTGCCCATCCTCAACTGCATTTGGTGATGTCAGTATTTTAGCCATTCTGATATGTGAATATTGGTATTTCGTTGTGTTTCTAATTTGCAGTTCACTACTGGTTAATGATATTGGACATCCTTTCATGTGCTTGCTTGTCATCTGTCCCTCCACTTTAGTGAAATGTCTGTGTCTATCTTTTAAACATTTTATAACTGAATTATTTGTTTTTTTCACTGTTGAGTCTTGAGAGTTCTTTATAAAACTTTTGTCAGATACATGGTTTGTAAATATTTTCTCCTGGTTGGTAGCTTGTCTTTTCATCTTCTCAAAGTCTTTTTCAGACCAAAAGGGTTTTTTTTTATTTTAATGAAGTCCAATTTAGTAATTTTTTTCTTTTATGGAACATAATGTTAGTCATGTCTAAGAACTCTTTGATTATCCCTAGGTTCAAAAGATCTCCTCTATTTTATTCTAAAATTACATTCTAGTTTTACACTTCATATTTAAATCTATGATCCATCTTGAATCAATTACAGTATATTGTATAATGTTTAGGTCAAGTGCATTTTTTGTCTATGGGTGTCCAATTGTCTCAGAACCATTGTTGAATTGACTATCCTTCTTCCATTGAAGTACTTTTGCATCTTTGTCAAAATTAATTACTCATATTTGTTTTGGTCTACTTCCGGGCTCCCTATTCTGTTCTATTGAACTATGTGTCCATTCCTCACTGTCTTTTTTTTTTTTAGACAAGATATATAAAAACTTTACTTTGAAAAACTATATAATATTGCTGATATAATTAAAACATTAAATAATAAATCAATAAATGGAGGACTACATTAGGTTTATCAGATTGGAGAAACCACTACTAACTAGTATGTCAATTCATTTCAAATTGATCCACATATTAACTGCATTCCAAACAGTATTGCAACTAATTTTTCATAGA
Source organism: Lepilemur ruficaudatus (assembly GCA_963574885.1). Classification (NCBI taxonomy): domain Eukaryota; kingdom Metazoa; phylum Chordata; class Mammalia; order Primates; family Lepilemuridae; genus Lepilemur; species Lepilemur ruficaudatus. Next base: position 43,588 of record CAUYRT010051052.1, read on the forward strand.
AATTGACAAGCTATTCAAAATAAGTATACAGTATTCAGGGCAACCAAAAAATCTTGAAAAATAAATATATCAGAGAACCTAAACTAAATAATTTCAACACTTAAGAAAAAAACTACATTAACAAAAACAGTATCAAAGCGTCCTAAAGATAGACTCGTGGAACATTTGAACAGAAAACAGTCAAGAAATATACCACACTTATATTGTTAATTTATTTAAACATTGAAACAAGGTAATTAAATGAGAAATAAATATTTCATTAACTAATATTAAAGTAATTGTTTATGCCTATGGAAAATAATGAATCTTTATTCCTATAACAGACCATACACAAAATTAATCTGATTTAGATCAACCCTACTTTATACGGTGCACAAAAATTTATTGCAATTGCATCATAACTCTAAAAGTAAAAATTAAACATATACATTTTCTATGGAAAAAAAACTGATGAGTACCTTTATAGCTTTGATAGACAAAGCTTTCTTAGAGGTTCTACATATAATCCTAAATATTAAAGAAAAAATGCATTCCTTACTGTCTTAATTACTCTAGCCATATAGTAAGTCTCACTATCAGCTAAGGTGATTCTTCCCACTTTATTCTCCTTTTTCAAAATTGCCACAGCGATTTCAGGTTTTAGGGTTTTTTTACTATTTATATAAATTTTAGAATAAACTTGTCTGTATCAATAAAAAATTGCTGAGATTTTTTTTGATAGAAACTCTGTTAAACCTGCATGAAAATTTGAAGAATTGATCACTTTACCATATAGAGACTTTTAATCCATGAACACAGAATATCCCTCCATTTATTTAGATTCTGATTTCTTTCATCAGGGTTTTATAATTTCAGCACAGAGGTTCTGTGCATGTTTTGTTAGATTTATACCAAGATATTTCTCTGTATTTGGCTGCAAGTGGGAGTAATTATATATGATGTTTTTCACTTTTTTCCCCCATATAAATTGTTGCTAGCATATAGGAATTTGAATGATCTTTGTGTGCTGATTTTGGATTCTACAACCTTGCTGGACTCACTTATTATTTTATGAGCATTTTTGTGGATTCTTTGTGATTTTTTATGTACACAGTCATGTTACCTGCAATTAGGGGAAGGTTTATTTCTTCTTTTCCAATCTCTATGCCTTTTATTTCATTTTCTTGCCTTATTTCACTGGCTTGGACTTCCAGTATTTTAGTGAATAAGAATGGTATCAGAAATCCTTGCCTCCTTCTCAATCTTAAGGAACAAAATGCATGCAGGATTTCACCATCAAGAATGTTAGCTGTAGGTTTGTTTTACAAATGCTCCTTATCAATTTGAGGAAGTTCTCTTTTATTCCTCGTTAGTTGAGGGGTTTTATCATAAATAAAGCTTGTCAAATGCTTTTTCTGTATCAATTGAAATGATCATGTGATTTTTCTTCTTTAACCCATTATATAGGTGAACTACACTGATTGATTTTCCAATATTGAGTCAAACTTGTATTTCTGAAATCAACCTCACACAGCAGCTGTGCATAATTCTTTTTACATAATGCTGGACTTGATTTGCTATAGTTTTGTGTCTAAGAGAAACACTGGTCTCTGGTTTTCTCTCTCTCTCTCTCTCTCTTTTTTTTTTTTTTTGGAGTGTCTTTGTCTGGTTTTGGAATTGGGGTAATACTAACCTCATAAGTGAATTGGGAATCATTCTCTCCTCTTCTGTGTCCTAAAAGAATTTGCGAAGAATTAGAGCTAATTTTTCTTTAACTGTCGGTGGAATTTAACAGTGAAACTGTCTGAATCTAGAGATTTCTGTTTGGAAGTTAATTATGGATTTTATTTCTCTAATGGCTTTAGGACTATTCAGAGTATATATTTCATATCAGGTGAGTTTTGGAGTTTATGCTTTTCAAGGAATTGGTCCATCTCATCTAATTTATCGGATTTATGTAAGTCAAATTGTACATAATATTCTCTTACTTATCCTTTTAAGAGCCTCAGGATCTATAATTCCATCTCCTGTTTTATTCTTGATGTTGGCAATTGCTTTATTCTCTCTTTTTATCTTTGTCAGTCCTATAGGATTAATAATTTTATTGATTTTTTCCCAAATACTTAGCTTTTTGTTTAATTGCTTTTCTCTATTGTCTATTTTCCACTTCATTAATTTCCTGTTTTTTTTTTTTATGACAGGGTCTTGCTCTTTCACCTGGTTCGGGTGCAGTGGTGTCATCAGAGCTCACTGTAACCTCAAGCTCCTGGGCTCAAGAGATCCTTCCCTCTCAGCCTTGTGAGTAGCTGGGTCTACATGCACACACCACTGTGACCAGTTAACTTTTCTATTTTTTGTAGAGACAGAGTCAGTGAAATTAAATAGTTGATGAACAGATTAAACTGAAGATAGGCCTTCAGTGAAGAGGTAGATCTGAGGGAAGGAACCAGAAAGCAAGACAGAGGAATCTAACAGAGGGAGAGAGACAGGAAGGAGTGAGTTAGATGTCGGATGCAAAGAAAGAAGCTCGGAAGCCAGGGTCAGGGGGGCTGGCAGGGGTGGGGGAGTGCAGAGCCAAGGGACTCTCCGGAATGAGGAAATGAGTCCACCAAGAGAGAGGGAGACTCGAAATCCATGAAATAGGGAACCCAACTCAAGGAACTGCCAGGAGAAGGCTATGCAGCAGGCCAGAGAGAAATCAGTCCATAGTGAAGGAGAAGGAAGGTGCTCAGGAGGGACAAGAACCAAGAAAACCAAAATGGAACACATACGTTACTGATGTGATAGGACTTGTGGAAAAGTGTGCCAAGAAGCCATTTGAAGGTGTTGAAAGAATTAGAAATAGGGACAAAGATAAGCAAATTGAAAGGGGGAAAAGGTCATTATTAATTTCTGGGAAAGACCAAAAAAAAGTAAAGTAAGAAAGTAAATGTACATTTATTTGTACACTACAGTGCTTAGCTGGAATGATATTTGCATAGGCACACTAACATGAACATGTAACAGTCAATTAAACAAAAGCTGTAATATAATATTCTCTAGTGGGATTATGAGAGAAGGAGACAGAAGTCATGGTGGTATAAAAGAACTAAATCCTTAAATACCATTAGAGGAAGTGCACAGAATGTCTAATATTGAGAAAACGAAAGAAAGCATAACGCACATATGCTTGAAAAATATGGAAATCTGTAAACGCCAGAAATAAAAAGCCAAAATTGTTGGAAGTGATGGGGGGGAAAGACTAGAAAAGGAATGAGATAAGAAACACCTATAATTTGCTATAAGACCTTTAATAACATTTGGCTTTTAAACTTATTGCATGTGTCACTTTAATAAAATAAAAACCAACTTTTTGGAAAGAAACAGTGCCATGTTGTCTGAAATAGCAGAGACACGATGCTCCCTACTTTTCCTCCTTCTGGTATGATTCAGAGATGCAGGTTATGTATTAAGATTCCAGGAACTAATGGGGCAGCACGTATTAAACATATTCCCTGGCTTGTGCCCGAGCTACAGTCTGGTAGTGACCTTCCTTCTAAGGATTGTGTCTTGCAATTTTGTTAATCCTTTTCTTGTAACATTGCTTTCAAGCTTAACTGAGCACACTTCCTCCCGTAACTGCAGGTAATGCAATTTTGGTGCTGAAAGGATAAAGAGCATTCTTGAATCACATACAGAAAACTTCTGCTTGATTTGATTTAATCATTAAGTGTGTTCCTGAAAACAGATTCATAGCAAATTGTAGTATATTAAATGTCCTACAGTAACTTTAAACATCATGTTCTTGGGGGAAAAAATCTTGCCCAACCTACAACAATGACAGTGCTCTTTAAGATCTTCTACCATTACCTTCAAAAAGTACTTAGAATTGATTTGTAGAGTTTGTTCACATAATTTTCTCAGACAGTCAATGAAAAACATCAGTCAAGGAGGAAAAACATTTACTGAGTGCCTATTATGTGTCAGGCACTGTGCTAGGGACTTCAATAAATGTATTGTCTACTTTAATTCTGACAACCACTCAGAAAAGTAGGTAGTATTGTCCCCACTGTATGTATAAGGGAACCAGAGTTTAAAAATATTAAACAATTTTCCCAAAGCCACACAGCTAGTAATTCAAGCCAACCATCAAGCCTTTTCACAAGAAATGTATATAATTACAATTCCTAGAGTTAATTTGAGCTTTATCTTGAGTGTCCTGTGATTTCACAGGGCTTTAATACTTCAGCAACCACATGTACTTAACATTATTTTAAGTGGGAAACTTAGAAGACAGTGACCTAATTAGAATTTTTTAAGCATGCCTATTTCTTACGATGTAATAGCCTCTATACCAACAAACATTTGCTAACCTGGTGATTAACTAAATAGCAGTGTGAGATTGAAATAGCCATCTTAGAAGAACACTGTATTAGGGACAGAGTAATTCAAACTGAATCAAAATAACTCCACCTCTATGGTCCTGTAACCTAGAATAAATAGCTTCAACTTGCCAAGATAAAACTACAGGAGACTGGTAGTTCCTATCTCTCAGGGTAGCTCTGACCATTAAAAGTAGAAAGGCTATAGTAAGGATTCAAAACTTAATATTGTTACACAGGGTTTATAGCTGCAGCTGAAGCAGTTCCTCTCACTATGTAAATGAAATTACATGCAATGCATAAGCTGAATGTTCACTAAGTGAGAGCGGTTATCGGATTTACCTAGGTCAGTGCTGAGCAGAGACAAGCTCCCAGAACTTTGTGAGCCTCCCTCGGCCTGAGCCTTAGGACAGCACCTGTGTCTTAAGGATTGCCAACTATGTATATTTGACATTGGCCTTGATACAGGTGAGGAAGCCAAAATATTTACTTCCTGCATCATGTTACCCATCCATCAGATACCCACCTTGTACCTGTGCACATGTGATGTAATGTGCTGACACATCAACAAACCACAAGGGAGAAAATGTAGCCTGGCAAACGGTGCAGAACCAAATCAACACTTTGAAAGGGATAGTAACAATAGCAGACAACAGGTCACCTTTTAAAAGAGCTAGGCTACCCCAGCCCTGACCTGGAACCAAGTGACCAGCTAGATGGAGAACATTACCTTGGAGGGTAACACATGACTTGTACTTAATCAGTGATTTTCTAACAAATAATAAAGTTGGACTATCTTTGTTTCTTGAGAGAGTCCAGATGTTTTGTGGAGCCTTGTTCCAGGATTTCATGTCCTCCAGATCATTCATTTCTTCCCTGAGTACAATATTTTAATAAAGTCTCAACAGCCATTCTCTGGTATTATTTTACCCCACCCCATCTGTCTCCACCTAACTCCGTCTCCTTCATGGTATTACAAGATGACAGTGTTCTCCCAAGGTGGTAACAACAAAAACAAAAACTTACCAGATACCTGGTCTACTTTTTTTTAAGAAAATCAAGTTATTATTACATGTAATGGCAAATGTGATTGTATCTCATTGCCACTTCTATTATATTTCTTTTTACAAGTCAGTCATATTATGATCAGCAAAGCATTCATATTTATGCATTCCATGGTGACTCATTCAACAACACTGAATTATTGTTGCTGGGCACCATGCCAGGTGCTAAAGATTCACTAGTGGCGTGTCTCAGCAATCACAGGGAGACACATAGCACAGTGATTAGGTAGGTCCTGCACTGGGAAGCCAGTCTTCCTGGGGTCAGATGCTGGTTCTGATACTTCCCAGCTGTGTGAGCTTAAGAGAGTAACTTAAGTTCTTAGTGTTTCAGTTTCCTCATCTATAATAATAGTAGTGCCTATTTTATAGAGCTTTTGGGAAGATTAAAAGAGTTAATGTTTATATTATGTTTATATAGTTTATTAGAGACCTGCATCTGATACATAGGAAAAGTCATGTAAATAATCATTAAACAAAATGGAACTTACTTTCTAATAAGGGAGTCAGATAAAAAACAGATAAATAAATAAGAAAATTACAGTCTAGTCAAGGGGACAAACAGCAAGCAAACCATTTACAACATAATTAATTAAAATACACCCCTTTCTGTCAGTGGCAGTCTAGGTTATTTGGATGAATTCTCCCGCTGAAAACAATTGAGCACAAAAACAACTTCAATTTTGACAGTCTTCTAGAGCAAAAGGGACTAAATTATAAACCTAGGGTTCACCTAAAGCAGAGAGATTGATGGAATGTCCTCCCCTTGTTAAATATAGACCCCAAAGGTGGCTTCCAAATCAGGGTATGGACAAACCAGAAGTGAACTATACCCATATCCACCCACAGGTCTGCATGAACAGTTATGTTGCTTTGGCACAGAAAAGATCTAGGGGAGAGAAGGAGGGAAAAAAATGAATGGCCCTGTCCCTGGGAGGGTGTGGCTATGAGCCCGTAGTGCTCATATGGAGCCACTGTTTTTGCTATCCAAAAACCTGAAGCCATGAACTTTGTTTAAAGTGCTCCTGTCTGGTGCCTTCCCTAAGCTCTTGAAAATCCTTTCTAGAGTAAGTCACATTTGTCTTTGGCCTTAAATTTTTCTAGAAAATTCTTAAGGAAAATGAGAAACACACAATAATATCCAAGAGTCCCAAGAAAAAAGACCCTATAAGTGGAAACTGGAAACTGGATGAAAGAAGCAGACCTTCAAAGACTTCAAATTTTTGAATTATCAGCCAGAGAATACAAAACAACTATGTTCATTATGTTTAAAGAAGAAAGCACAAGTTTAAAAATATCTTCAAGGAATAGAAAACTATAAATAATGTCCTAACATATTTGAACAGAAAAGAACATTTAGAAAAGAAAAGAACATTTAGAAAAGAAATAGAACATTCAGAAAAGAAAAAGAAAGTTAAAATGTATAAATTAATGAGAAGATTCAATAGCTGTTGAGATACAGCAGGAGAGAGAATTAATGAATTGTGATATAGATCAGAAAGAATTATCTAGACTGTATCACAGAGGGCAAAAATGAGAAATATGGGGTAGGTTAAGAAGCAGAGTGGGATAGACTGTAACAAAAGTTTAATTGGAATTCCAGAAAGAAAAAAAGAGAATAGGGCACAGACTATGTTTGAATAGATAATGGCTGAGAATTTTTTAAAACTGAATTAAGAAGCATGTAATTTCAAACAGCATAAAAATAAAAAGAAATCTATACTTAGACACATCACAGTGATACTCAAGGCAAAGAGAAAAATCTTACTAGCAGCAGAGGGAAAAAAGGACCAGTTACCTTCAACAGAGGGACAGATTGACAGCTGACTTCTCAACAGCAATAATGAAAGGTAAAAGACAGTGAAATAATATATACTCAGTGGGCTAAAAGAAAATAAATGCCAACCTAAAATTCTATACACAACAAAAATATCATACCAGAATTAGGACAAACTATCAGGCAAAAACTAAAAGAGCTTACCACCAGCAGGTCCTCACTGAAAGAAAATCTAAAGAGTGTATTTCAGAGAGAAATATTCCCAGATAAGAAAGTATGAGAGATGGTCAGGCTTAAGGCTCTGACTGGAGAGGGGAGGGGGGCAAGGGCAATGTACATAAGAATAATTTTTTAAATTTTAAAATAAAAAATAAAAGAAAAAAAAAAGAAAGTATGAGATACAAGAAGGAACAAATGGCAAAAATAGAATAAATGTAAATCTTTGACTGAATAAAACAACAACAACCACCTTAATTAAATAACTGTGCTATGAAAGTAAAATATGGCATATTTAGGGGTTAGGGGATTGTCAAGGAAGTTTTTATTGATGGTGACAGAGGTCATCGTGGCTGGAGGGCAGACACTGTTGGAAGGGAGGAACGAGGTGGTCTTCATCCCATGTGCAAGGGGACACCGTTGTGGGGTTGTAAGCAGGGAGATAATTTTTAAATAATTACTCTGGGTACTATAAAATGCAAGATGAAACTGGTGAAGAGTGGGTAGAGGGTTTCTAGTTAGGTTGTTTTTGTAGTTCCAATTGAGATGATAGTTTAGAGTATGGAGGAACAATGGAAATGCAGGGTGGTAGAAGGATGTGAGAGCCATTTAGGAGATAAAGTTGACAGGCTTTGAGATCACACTGGATATAAGAGTGAGCAGAGGGAGGAACTGAGAAGGACACTGCCATAGACTAAATGTTTATGTCCACCCAAAATTCGTATGTTGAAACCTAATCTCCAAGGCAATTATATTAATATTTGGAGGTGGTGCATTTAGGAGATGATTAAGTCATGAGGACTGAGCCCTCATATATAGGATTAGTGCCCTTATAAAACAGACCTCTGAGAGCTCACTTACCTCTTCCCCCATGTGAAGACATGGCAAGAAGTCATCATCTATGAACCAGAAAATGGGCTCTCACCAGACACCAAATCAGGTGGTAACTTAATCTTAGATTTCTCAGCCTCCAGAACTCTGAGAAGTAAATTTTTGTTGTTTATAAACCACCTAGTCTATATATTTTATTAAAGCAGCCCAAACAGATCAAGACAGACACTTCGGTTCCTGGTTTGCACTGCAGCATGTGATGCCAGTTACTTAGAGGGTTCTGGAACAAGAGCAGGTAACAGAAGTGAGAGACAACATGATGTTGGGAGATCACGTTTTACACTTATTTAGCTTGATGCACCTTTAAGATAGCCAGGCAGCAATGTCAAAGAACTGGTTAGATACTCAGGCCTGCAATTCAGAGGAGAAGCCTGAGTTAAAGACATAAATGCAAGAGTCATCTTCACAGAAATGGTACCTGAAGCCAAGGGTATGGCAAGAGTGATAAGATGAGGATTTATGGTGGAACCTCAAGAAATCTAACTTTATAAAGTGTTTAGAAGCTCAAGCTCTAAACAGTCAGATGGCCTGATTTTGGCTGTACTAACCACAAGCTGTTTTGCCCCCTTTGAGTACCATTTACATCCTTTGCAAAATAGCTAGTCGTTGCTGTGAGGATGAAATAATACATGGAACGCACCTGTCATTGTATCTATCTCATAGTGACAGCTCAAAATATGTCAGCTCTATTGATAACACAACAAAGAAGAGGAGGCTAGACTGGCAAAAAAGACAAAGATGCAGCAGCCAGAGAGAAAAGAAGAAAAATCAGAACAATGAATGTTTCAAGGAAGAGTCAGCAGTGTTGATGCTGCAGATAGGTCAAACAGATGAGGACTGATAGAGGTCCTCTAAATCCAGGGACCTTAGAGAAGCCATGTTAGTGGGAGAAGTTGGCAGATACAAGATTGGAGTGCCTTAGGGTGAGAAAATGGAGACAGCAAGTGTAGAAGACACATCTGAGAGTTGGACAAAGAAAGGGAGAATAAAAATAGATTCCTAGTGAGAAGGGGAAGGAGGGCCAAGGAGTGCTGTTACTAGAAGAAAGAGACACAGAAGGATTTCTACCGCTGCTCTTCTGTGGAATGGCTGGTCAGAGGCACTGAGTTCTGCATCACCAGTACTGTTCACACAGAAACCGAACGACCACTTGTTGAAGGAGTGTGAACAGACAGGCTGATGACTTCCAAACCTACGATTCAGTGAAAGGGAATGAGACAAAGGGACTGGGAGTGGGGAGTCAGGAAGAGTTGGCTTGTGTTGACTGAATTACAGAGAAAGGTGGTATTGGACGAATCAGCATTGCTTAGGTCAAGTAGTTCTCAGGGAAAATGTGTAGAACTGAAATGAATAATAATGTTTTGTGACTATAATTTTTGAACTTCTAGATACGCATTCATGTTAACCTAAATTGGATTCCAATTTCGTGCATGGGTATAATCTGCACTCTTTAAAAGTTTATAAACAAAATTCAACAACACTGATACAGCATTGAGCTGAATGAAAGCTGTAGTGGAAGTGAATTCATCTCAACCTACTCGTGAATTAGCAGCAAGTTTTGACATTACTATCCCAACAATATTGGACCATTTGCAACAAACGGGCAAAGTAAAGAAGCTAGATAGATGAGTTCCACATGAATTAAATGAGTGTCAGAAGAGAAATCATCTTGAAGCTTGCCTTTCTTTGCTGTCACAACATAAAGGTGAACCATTTCTACACCGTTTTGATACATGTGATGAAAAATGGATTCTTTTTGACAATCACAAGCATTTGGCAAAATGGTTGGATAATGATGAAGTGGCAAAACACAGTTCAAAATTGAATATTCATCAAAAAAAGCTAATGGTGTCTGTTTGGTGGTCCAGCATTGGTATTATCCACTACAGCTTCCTGAAACCTGGTCAGTCAATTACAGCAGATATCTACTGCAACCAGTTGGACAAAATGACGAGGATGCTTGCAATTAAGCATCTAAGATTGGTCAATGGAGACAGGCCAATCTTCTTTCAAGACCACATGTTGCAAAAAAACAACACTGCTCAAACTACAGAAGCTGGACTTGGAAACTCTCTGTCCTCCACCGTATTCACCAGACCTTGCCCCAACTGACTACCACTTCTTCCAGGCTTTGGACCACTTCCTGCAAGGAAAAATATTCACTTCTCAACAAGCTGTGGAAAATGGCTTTCAGGATTTCATCGCCACTCGCTCTCCAGGCTTCTTCGCTGCTGGCATAGGCAAGCTACCGTTAAGATGACAAAACTGTGTCAATAGTTTAGGCACATACTTTGATTAATTGTATTGCTTCTTGTTTGAGATATAATAAACTACCCTTTTGATTTGAAATCAGACATTTCATATTTAATGACATAATAGAATCAAATGATATATGATTCCTAGATCAACAGTTGTAGAACACAACCATATTGGTAATGCTAGCCCTGTGTGTGTGTATGTGTGTGTGTTTCCACATGGGGGTGGTAACGAAAATTTTTATAGAATAAATCAGTTCTTAAAAAATGGAGGAAAAAATCTTGATTGTTTTGACTTAAAACTCTGTCTTTAAAAATCAAATATTATGACGTGCCAGATAATCTAATGAACCTCGCCTTTTGGACTTAACCCCGGCATGTTCATCTATGCACTATAAATATTTCTTTATTCACTCCCTTAACTCTAAGCCTTTTCAATGAAAGTGCTTTATTTTATAGATGCAGTCTGTGCCTCTAAAAACTTTCCCATCACTTTAACATTTCACTAAATCCTTCTTCTGTGAAGAACTTTTCAGATTGATCAAAAAATGTGATGATACTACCTTTTCCACCTTATAAATGATATCATTTTCTCCTATAAATGTCATAACCTGTATAAGGTAGGAATGCATTTGGCTGCAAGTAACAGAGAGTGTGTTTAAATCCGTGGTTAAAGCATAAGAATGTGTATCATCTCATTGAGCTAGAAGTCTGCAGGTAGGTGATTGCAGGGTTCTTTCAGGAGCTCAGATACCATCGAAAACCCAGACACTTTCCACACTCCCATGCCATCATCCTTAGCACGCTGCTTTTTCTTTCCATGCCTGTTGCCTCACTATTGGAAGATGGCTGCTGCAACATCAGACATCACATTCTCACACCGTGCTTAAATGCAAGAATCAAGCATGTGGCAAAAGATATTCTTCTCTCAGAAGGTTCTGGGGAAGAGGCAATTTCCAGAAGTCTTCCTTACAGCCCCCTAAGGCCAAATTGGATCACACAGCTATTCCTAGTGACAAAGAAGGCTGTGAAAGTATTTCCCTTTAAGCTTCTAGACTAACTCAGTCTCCTCTTTTGTATGAATTAAATAAAATAGTGCCCTGTTGATTCTACCACCAACGTCCCTTTTGCACCCATCTAATTCTTTTCACACACACCCACCGGCTGCCACCTCTGTGCTATAACCTATCAGAATATCCCACCTGATGTACTCCAGTGGTTCCTAACTATGTCCCCAGTTGCCCCACTCTGTCCCCTCTACCATCCACTCTTTCCAGCTACAGTGACATTTAAGTGCAAATCTTATCATGTTATCCCTCTTCAACGGATGATAGCCCTGAATGATCTGGTCACACCCACCCTCCAGATTCATTTCTGGGGGCGCTTTGGCTCACTCTCCTCACAGGGATCACACTGGCTGGCTCTTTGGGTAAGACCCTCAACTCCTTCACACCTCCAGGCAGTTGTGTGTTCTATTCCTTGTGACTGCAGTGCTCACCTATTACCCACCTCGGCTAATTTCTGCTCAACTTTTATGTCTCCACTTGTATGCCTTCACTGCAAGCAACAGTTATTTGTAAGGTGTCGTCATTAAATCAACAATGCATGACAGAAACTTTCAAAGTTGTTGAATATAAATGGGGAAGGAGATGTGATGTAAGAGAATTAATTTTTTAAAAAATTTCCATAGTTAGTAGAGGTTTATTTATTAAGAAAATGCTGGTCCCTTTGTTAAAATCACATTCAGTGAGGAGCCATTTGTCAATACTGATTTTCTCTTCCTACATTTCTTCATTCTTTTACCCACAGAGTCAACAAGCAATGTAACAACCCAGGTCCATAACTTCCTAGTGGTGATGACACCTCGGACAGGGGCAGTCCTCCACTAGTCCATTTCTTCACCTGTGAAGTATTGGCGCTATGATGAATTGTCCCATTCTCCCCTCAGAGTTGGTGACCTGTCTTTGTTCAATCCTGGTGCTATGATTGAATGTTTATGCTTTAAAACTAATCCCAAGATATATATAAAAATGCCTGACTTTCAAATACACACTGCTGGGCATAGTGTAAAACTAAGAAGTTAATTATATAAAGTATTCATATTTTTGTCTTCCCTCATGCATTGAAATACTCTATAAAAATTATTTCTACTAATTCTATATTACAAGAGATTTGAATTAGGCAGTCTGTCTTTCACTACTTTTATACTGCAGAAAGTCGTCAGAACCAAGATGCTCAGACGTCAGTCACTCCAGACCCAGTCCTTCAGAGGAGTTATGCTTGTAGATGAGCTCAAGGAACATTAAAATAGTTCTTTGGAAAAAAAGAGCATCCTAGGAGATGAAGCAAGCTGCACCTCTGCTTTCATTAGTGAAAATGCCCTGTGCCAATACCTTGCTGTCAAACGAATAAAAAGCACGGGAATGTGACCAGGAGCAAAGGCCTCCTGAACCTTGGCACAATCCCTGATTCACTTCCTGCAGTGGCTCAGAGCTGGATTTCCACTCCCCTGCTGGGGTGGCTGTCCATGGACTTCCAGACCTGAAAGAAGGAAATTCACACCTTCACTTAGCCGCGTCAAGAGCCCAAGACTGGCACAGACTGCGGTATAACGTGGTGGTTAAGACCGAGGAAGCTGGAGTCAGATCTCATGAGTTTCAACTCTGTTCTACCTTGTAACCGACGGGCAACCCTGAGCAACCATTTAACCTTGCTGCGGTAGGGTTTCCCCATCTGCAAAGTGAGCATGCTAATAGTACCTACCTCCTAGGATTGCCATGAGGAGTACATAAATTAATCCACAGAAAGCGCTAGGAACGACTCCAGGCTGGCACACAGCGAGCTTGTGAACAATGTTACAGCTTTTCAACTAGGGAGCCTGAAACATTCAAACATTTTGCCCGGGTGGGAATTAGTTCTCCTAAGTTACAAAACTTGGGATTTCGGTACCCAGAAAGCTGGCGAGGGGGAAGAAATCGGGTAGGGTATAGCAAGAGCTGCGGCTACATTTACCCAGCGGAGCCCGTCTACAGCCTCAGTCTCCTGGTCTCAGGTCTCCACTGTTTCTCCTGACGGAGTCAGTCGGGGGAGCAGCGCAGCCCAGCTTTTCTCCAATCAGGCACCTCACGGCTGGTGCCACGTCCGCGACCTGATCCAATCTCGTCCCCTGGAGGGCGGGAACTCGAAGTTCCTACCTGCACCTGTGGCAGCTGTGGCCGCCTCCCGGGTTATTCCCCCACCCCACCTTCCCACCCCCGCTGCCCCGGGGTTCTGGTTTCTCGAATCACTTGGCGAACAACCAGCAGGTGGGCAGATGCCCTTTCCCGTTCCTACGGACGCGTAGGAAGGTCCAGTGCTCCAGAGTGAGCAGCCGGGCTCCCATCTCTCGGCGGCTCCCAGGCGGTGCAAGCAGGGAAGAGGGACGCGCCGGAGAATGAAAGGCTGCTAATCGGGAGAGCTTGCCTGGCCATTCACCTGGGGGCGGCGAGCCTGGCAGCCCCTTGCCGCGGCGCCTCCGACCCGAACAGACCGCGCTGCAAGCCCCGGGTTGCGCAGCGGCGCGCACAATTTGGAGGTGCCAGGGGAGACCAGCAGCAGCGCTTGGTTTAGCCGAGCTGCGGAGACTGCGACTGGTCCACTTCCCAGAAGCCGGATCAATCCAATTCCGCGCCGAGGGACGCCGCGCCCCGGCTTCCAGGTTGACCCGAGCTCGCCCCCTTTTTGTGCTCTCGGCCTCGATCTCTGCGCGGGGCCCCGGGGTCCTGGGAAGCCCGAGCAGGTGAGCGACGGGGGGTGGTTCTGAGTCCGCCAAGACAGAGCCTGGCACCGGTTTGTCACCTTGGGGTGCCTCCGAGTCCTCCTCCTCCCGGTACCCTGGAAGAAGCAGCAAGCCACAGGCGCTACGGGACTGCGTTGCCCGTACTTTTGCGGGTTTTGCCATGTTTTCCTTGCGCAATTCAAAGAAAGCTCTTACGTGCACACAAAGTTGATAATCATGGAGAAGAAAGTGTAGCTTAGAGGACAGAAAGCAGCATCGGGACCCCGCGCCACCAACATTAGTAAATAGCTTGGAGTGGGGGTGGGGGTGCTTTTCCGATCTGCAACGTAGGAGGGAATAGGACGTTTGCAAACCCAAGTGCCAGTTGTGCCTGAGGGCGTGGGTGCCTTTTGTACCGAAAGAACTTTTGGGCATTGTTTTTTATTGTTTTCAAGTCGCAGCCCGAGTGTGTCCTCAGGGCGTCCCAGAGAGGAGCCGGTGCCGCGATTTCGGGGCTCAGCCGAGGCCGCCGCGCGGCCTGCCGTAGGCGCTCAGACTTCCTCTCCCAGGCGGTTCCGGGAGGAGAACCTCCAACAGCCGACTGTGCTGAAGTTTCGCTCCCGGGCGCGTTCGCCAATCCCGAGAGCGCCCGGCGCGTGGGCTGGGACCGCGCAGAGCGGAAACCTGGAAGTGAGCCGCGGCGCAGGCGAATCTGCGCATTCCTAGTGGCAGCTCCCACTAGCCCCCGACAGAAAGGGGACAGTCTCGCTTGCAGTATTAGCACGTAGGGGCTCATAAGCGGCCTTTCCGCTCCGCAGAGGGGGTACTAAAAGCTCGGGGAAGAAACAAATTGTTTGGAAGTTCCTGCGTACATTCTCCCTCCTTTGGAGGAGGGAATTGCACAAGGAAAAAAACAGACGCCTTTAATTTGTAACTAAAATTTCAAGAGTTGCGTAGTACGAACAGACTCGGTGCATATTTTAATAAAGCACTAAGGGAAGAGGCCATTTGCACTTGGCTCATCTCCACCGTCAGCTGGGGGTGGCTTCACAAAGACGTAAGATTGGCGTCTGGGGAATAAAAGGAAGAGTAGGACGGCGGTTTCCAAGGGAAGTTAAGTCTAGACATGTTTCTCTGAAAGTCACAAGGCAGAAGTGGTTAAAGGGAGAATTTAAAAGAAGCAAAACAAAACGGCACGAGCTTGTCCCTCTCTCATACTGGGATATAAATTCTCTGAAGCATCTCATAGAAAAGGATGCTGCGACGGAAGTCCGTGGAGGAAAATCTTTGGGGGAAATTTAGCGATTGTTTGTGGTTTATACTCATTGTGTACCTGTAGAGAGGACGCACTAGGTTCCGAGCGCCCTCCGCGCAGGTGCTCATCCGAAGGAGGACCGTTATGGCCGGGTGGGTCACCTTCGGGCGTCTGTCTACAGTCAGGCAGTGTGGACAGGACGGGCCATTTTCTCTCTGGAGCCGGGTTGGTCCAGATGGCCGCGAACATCCCCTGGGCGCCTCTGGTGCGGGGGCCACTACACTCCCCTGGAGGCAAGGTGAAGGTGGAGGTCGGGGAGTTCAAGGCTCAGCCAAGAGACCAGGTGGTGGCGCCCTGGAGGCCACTGGTCCAGTCGCACCCACCGGGGCGCGGCGGTGCCTACGGGGGGCTACACTCGGGGTTCCAGTCACTGCGCCCCCGGCAGAACGCAGGGGAGGAAATGGGATTGGGGGGCACGTGACTCCTACCAACCTGGTAACTAAGTTTTGTTTTCTTCCCCAGCACAGGGCGCTACCTCGGCACCCACGCCGCGGCCTCGTGGGAGAAGCCGGGGAAGGGTGGCGTGAACGGCCGGGGACCACGCGCAGAGAAGGACCGCCGCCGCCGAGTCCGTTCCCCGCGGGGCGCCCCGGCCCCTCGGCCGGCCATGGCCGACAGCGGCGGCACGGGCGGCTCGGGCCCCTGGTGGAAATCGCTGGCCAACAGCAGGAAGAAAAGCAAGGAAGCCACGGTGGGGGCGCAGCCTGAGGCCCAGCCCGTCCCCGGGGAGCCCGCGCAGCCCAGCGCGGACTGGACTAGCAGCGCCTGGGAGAACCAGCACGCCAATCTCCTCGGGGGCGCCGGCGAGCCCCCCAAGCCAGACAAGTTGTACGGGGAGAAATCGGGCAACAGCCGCCGCAATTTGAAGATCTCGCGCTCCGGCCGCTTTAAGGAGAAGAGGAAAGTGCGCGCCACGCTGCTCCCAGAGGGAGTCAGGTCGCCGGAGGAGGAGGGCTTCCCCGGCGACCCCCAAGAGGACAAGCAGTAGCCGATCGCTCCAGAACTCTCTCTTCCCGCCACTGCTCCCCCAACCTCCAGTTCCAAACCCGAGACTTCTGGCCCACTCCTGTACTTGGTGTCTGATCCCACCAAATTCAGAATAGTCACACAATGCCTCCGTGATTTTTTCTGGAAATTGGAGTGTCAATTGAGTTTTCAATATTTCATGACTCAAGGATGCTTTAAATATTTATTTGTGGTAAGAGAAGATACCTGCCGCTGAGGAGGTTGGCGTAATTAATTTTTTCAAAAACCTATTCTGGGGCCTCGGCTCCTGGCCCGTGTCACCCGTGGGAGCGAGAAGGGTCCTTGTCTCAGAGATGGTAACTCTACTTGATCTCCGCAGCCCCTCAAGTTTGGAAGGCACGCTCTTATTCAGGACTCTGTGGAAAGCAAATCACATTTTTAATGCCTGAAAAATGCACTTTAGGGGTACTTCCGTAGACTTACACCTTAAGTGAAGGGGTGCGGGAGAGAAGCATTAAGTAGAAGCGTTTTAAAGTAAGGCAGAGTTGTTTTTAATGTGGAACGACAAAACTGTACCGCCTGTTTTAGTGTGGGCTATTAAAATTGTTGCACTGTGAGACTTCAGGTGACTTGTATTTTTTTCCATTCCATGACCATCATACTTAAGGGAGGCATGCAAATTCTGAGGTGACAGAGTTAATCATTGCCGCACAGCATAACGGCTACTATTGGAAAACTGCAGGGAAGAGAACATTTCTAGAAACCAGCAACACCCAGACTGGAACCAGTTAGCCAGATACTCCTATTTATTGATACCAAATTCAAGGAAGGGAGACAGAGGGACTAATTCATTATTCCTGGAGTCTCCTTTCACTTCAGTGCATTTTCACAGAGTACAATAAGTCACAATGCTAGTGATACATCCTTTTCAGCATCCATTGTTAACCTTACTGACTAGCAATTGTCTGAAAATAAACAAATGGCCTGAAGTCTTTTAGTTTGTGCAACTGAAGGGGTGGAGGGCTTTTCACCCACCCCATTGCTTTAAAAGCTTATTTCTTTGGTCTATGAAGTATGCATTTATCTAAAACCCTTTAGATCTACCAATCTGAAGATTGTTAACAAAAATCTACCTGTTTGCTTTTATTATGAACTTTAAGAAAAAGAGTAAATGAATACCACTTGCTTTTGGCAAATTACAAGAGAGTAATTGTAGTCCTTAAGAGACACTGGGATTTTTCCCACCGCAATTCAGAATAGTTCATTTATAAACATCCAGAAATGCATGGCAAGGAAATTATATTGATCAAAGCATGTATCTTTTTTAGATAAAGATAAGCAAGAACTTAATTGGAACTTCTCAATCTGTATATATAGAGAGGCTATTGTTTGTTTTTCTCAAATTAGTAATTTATAAAGTAGCAAAATATGTTGATTGTTTAAAGAAATTCAACAAAGAAATTCGATGGAGATGGCTAAAATTAATTTAAATTAATGAATCAAGCTTGGGTACCAGCACAATAATAGAGTTAACCATTTGATATGTGAGTTTCCACATGTCGAAGATCTAACTCTAAAGGGAAGCATTTATTTGGAGACTATGAACACCTTACATTAAAAGAGAAAGTATGCAGGAGTTGTTTTTTCCTTTAAACATGAAAAGACTTTTTCATTGTGTATTTAAAACTGGAAAGTATGTGACCGAAATCTCATCTGCTTGGTCTTCCTGGACGTGGAAGGCTTCTCAATAGTTTTAAATGGGCCCTCCTTCTCTGGATTCAGATACAGAAGAGAGAGTTGAGAACTTGAAGTGGGGAAGCAATTCATGGTAAGGGAGAGGATTATAGGCTGGCAGAACAAAGGGAGTGAATACAGCAAATGTCAAATGAGGCTTTGGAACACCTTTATAAATAGTATTTTCATTTCACTCTATAGAAAGTAGTCAAAATGAGAGTAGGTAACTATCCAAAATCTTCTCTCCATCTTTCAAGAAGACCAATACATCAGGACTGTACCCATTTAAGTCTGCAATTGCATGATTTTAAAATTTTATGCTATTTCATCCAGTCTTAGAAATTTTTTTTCTTAAAAAATTCCTTTAGGTTCACAAAGCATTGACATTTTCCCAGGTTTTGTGTCTGGTTTTGGATCCCATCCAAGTCTACAATTGCTGTGAATAGTCAATAGCAGACATACATGAGTAGGACTTATTAACATGACATCTTTACCCCACTGTTCCGAAAGAACTTAAAACCACGCTAATGGCAGTTATGACAGTGAAGGCAATTCACAATCTGCCATTGAGGTTTGTAATTACATCGTTTTAAAGCAGTTCTAAATTATGCAGTGGGAGGAATACACTGATTTAGTCCCAACTCAGTGAAATCAGAAACCAAGAGAAATTGGTGGGATAGAAAGATCATGAGTAAGATGAGATAATTGGACAAAGTATCTTGCTGGGACTCCTGTGCTTTACAGATAATTACATTCCCAGAACATATACAGATTTTAAAATTGTTTAAACCTCAAGATAATTTATAGTTAATAAAAGAAAAATGTTGAATTAAATTTGGAATTAGAGACTTTTGTTTTCTTTAAACCACCTTACAAATGAAATTTCACTCACAAATTTGGAAACCATTAAAGAAACTTTAATACTATGACTCCAAATGATATGAAAAAAAAGGGACAAAAATCTAGTTGTGTGTTTGCTAAATACTTTCATAACCATGATAATTGTATACACAGAGTAGTTTTTGCCTCAGTGACTTTCCTTGCGAAGTTGGTGGCTGAGCAGTTACTCATATTACATACAGGTCACCTGAATGTCCCTTTGTGTTTGTACTTCTATTGTTCATCCCATTCTGACATGCATTTCAAGAGCACAGACTGGATTTTGCATATGCAGTTAGGATATTCTGCTTCAGTAATATGTGAAAATACTTTTTTCTCTTTTGAAACATTATCTGAACTCAGCAACTCTGGTCCTGCCAAGTCCTTAGAGGGGAAATATAAACCTAATGAACAGTAGCATTGGCTAAGGCTTTGTCAAAACTGGTTCTTTTCCTGAAATGTGCAGAAGAAAATTTGGGTGTCTTGAAATAGATAGGTAAATAAATGAATGAATAATAAAAATGAACAGACAGAATTTAAAATAAAAGTTAAACTGGAAAGGAATAAGAGAGTGAGTAGACACTAATATCCAGTCACCACAAGGGACATTTTATGAAAAAAAGAGAGAGCAAATATTATTTTTCCCTAGCTGAGAAGTGTCAGACTAGAAACAAGCACATCAAGAACTACCTTGATAGATACAGTAAGGGAAATTGAGTTTTTAAAGTCTACTTTCTTCCTGGAGGATTTTATTATAACTATACAAAAATTTAGGAGATTCTTTCTTGGAGTAAGTTCAAGTTGACTCAGTGGCAAGTAAAAAGTGGGACCAGAGATATTTTATCCACTTTGTATGTCAACGTATAAGTACCATAGACTAGAAACAAGTGTGGAACTCGTGGCAAACTTTGTCATTGGTGAGCTGGCTGTTCCACTGCGGCACTGTTCTCACCTGTTCTCTGTCCTCCCTGGCCCCATCCTCACCTTGCCTCTGAGCCATCGCATGTGCATTCCCATGAGGCTCAGGGACAGAGAAGAGGGGCTGCCAGGAGTCCCATGGACCTTCCCGGGCCTTCTGCAGGCACAGCATATCACCAACCCCTTTGTTAGAAGATGGCCCTGCCAATGTAGAACATGGGCATTCACGGTAAAAAAATTATCACTATGGAGTTAGGATCTAAGGAAACTACACAGGCCTTGACTTAGCAGAGGACAGTTGGCCATTTGTATAGAAATGGTAATAGCTGTAGTCCATGATTAGTAAGACTGACCACGGAACATAAGCAGCCCTCCTAGGTGTTCAGAATAAGGAGTTCAGCTGTGCTTCCAAACCGAATTGTGCTACAGATGATGAAATGATTGACTCATAATTATCATGTCAGAGTTGTTGGCATAACCTCATGCGATAATAAGATCCACAAATGGAGTGTCTTTATTTCTGAGGTGCGGAACAAGACTGTTTGTTTACCCAGGAGATAAAAATTTCTGGCTCTAAAACTAGGAAGTTTCACGTTGAAGAAGCTGAAGATTCCTAGCCACTGACTGGCCTGCCGGTTGAGGAGGGAACATGGGACCAATATTGGACCTCCCTGTGCCGTTTTGGAAGGGAATTTCCTTGAGTTACAAGTACACTGAATTATTCATTTCTATCTAGTAACCAGTCAGTAAGCATGACCATGGATCCATACCCCACAAGGATGGCAGCAGACAGCTCCTGCAGTTTTCCAAGACACCTGATCACAGTGCTGTCTCTGACTTGCTCTTGAACAAGTCTTAGATGATCAGAGTGTTAGTTTACTCTTCTGTAAAATGAGGGAATCGAGTTTATATTTCAGCTTTAAAACTCTTTTTTATTATTCTGCTATTTTGAGCATCTGGTTATAAAAGTTAACTCATATACCCTTGGTTTACTTTAAAACAAAAGGCACCAGCTGTCCAGTACTGACTGTGAGATGGGCAGAGGGAGTGATGGCCGAGAAGTATAAACTGTGATATGGATACTGCCACCACCATACTGTCATTTAGCCCAACAGTTGGAGTAATCCTGCTACATAGGAACATTGAGCCTCAGTATTCGTGTTCAGAATTGAATTGTGGAAAAGACATCTTGTGATAGTATATTAGCATTCAGATACTGTGCTTTCAAATCCATTATTTCATTTGTTCCACATAACTAGCCCTCAAGTTTCCAAAATCCTGTTAATCAGTTGATTGTCTACTCTTATTTAAACTCTATTTAAACTTGATTTTCCCATTCCCATTGATGTTGTCCTACATGAGGAATTCATCCCCTTCACGCACAGGGGCCTGGAGATAATCATTTCTTAGCTTTTCTCCACGGTCTGTTTGAAACCCTGCAGGACGAGGCCAAACCCCTTCAGAAGGGCTACCACCCACGTCCAGCCATTCCATATGACTGACAATTCCCGGGGCATCGTTGCGCTGTGCCATGTCTGCAGACTTCTCTCTATCCTGTTGCCCCTGTTTGGTGTATTCTTTCCTCACCACCTGCCTGGCAAACCCTCAATCAATCTTCAGGACTCAAGAGTTTCACCCCGTGTAACTGTCATGGGCCTCCTTCCCCCAAGCAGAGCTGATGACTCTGTTGGCACACATCTCTGAGCAGTACATTCAAACCTGTGTTACCCACTACCAGTGACCATACTGTATTAGGTAAATATGATCTCATGTCTCCCTGCCCTTTTAGTTGTGGAGCTCAGGGAAATTCAAGGGCCAATGCTCATTCTTTATGCACTTTCATGAACTCCTGGTTAATCAACAAGGAAATGTAGATTAGTAAGAATTGCTCTCAGATGGTGAAAGCAGCAAGCATGTAGCTCTTTGTAGAACCACAATTTTTTTTTCCCCCTCTGAGGAAGCAAGCTATGTCTGGCAGGTAGAGAAATTTCTGAGGGTTGTGAATCAGTCCAAGTCCAATCAGGAGAAAGAAAACACACAGTAATTTGAACAGGGAGTATGTAACATAAAGAACTATTACCCATGACAAGGATTGGAGTAACAAGGGCGTGGCTAGTAAGAAGTAAAGGGAACCCTAAAGCATATAGGAATAGATCTGAATGAGCAACCACTACCCCTAGGGCTGAGATAGAGTACTCAAGAAAGATGCCCTCCTCCCTCCAGCTGCCTAAGCCTTGTTAGAAAGGGCACAGCCATGACTCACGGATTGGCTGAGAAGTCACTGTGGTGCCCCCCAGCAGAAGTTGCTGGTTACTATGTGCCAGTGGGCCATAAATCACTAATCACAAAATGCTTTGAACCTCATGGGTGAAAATATATTAGGAAATATCACTGGGTTAATACAATATTGGGAGGAAATTTGTATTTCTGCAGACTAGGCTACGTTAGTTTAATGCCGTCTCTTTCTTCTGTTTAGTATCCTCTTAGGACACAATCCCCTCAAGATAAAGTCCGAAATCATTAAAAGTGCTTCAAGGGCCCTACTTGGTCCAGCCTCTGTCCACTTCCCCAGCGCTGTCTCTCTCCCTGCCACCTCTCCAAACACTCTCCATTACAGCCACAGCAGGCTTCTTTCAGTTCATTGACTATCATCTCTTTTCTACCTCCAGGTTTTGGAACATATTCCCCCCACTGCCTAAAAACTCTCCTGGAGGTCAGGTTTTTCAAGGGCCCAGAACTTTGGTGAGCCTCTTTGCAGACTTTCAGTGATTTTGAGGACACTTCTGCTGCTTGAGCAACCATCCATAAGAACATGAGGGGCGTTACCAAACCTCTCTGGCTCCGTTTCCCTTGTCAGTAAATGGAGGCGATAACACCACTTCACGGTGTTTGCATGAACTAAGTGCACATACAGGCATATCTCTCAGAGATAAACTACATAGCCTAGATTGGAAGACGCTCTCAGTAATATCAGCTGTTTAAATTCTTACTCTGAATAATGGGTTGAAGTTAGCCTGAAGGAATTATTTCAGTGTCTTCCTTTTAAAACTATCCATAATTTGGAGGTTCCACTTTTAGGAATCCCATGAAGTCTGCTTTTTAGAAAACTGTGGTTGTGTCTTTGCTCTAAAAACTCAAGGACAAGTGACACAAGAGAAGGTCTAGGAGCTGGAGAAAAAGAGAGGACTGCACATCCAGGCCCTGAGATGACAGCGAAGGACAGTGGGATTCTATGCTGTCATTTTTATGTCCAAGGATATATCCTAAGCCTGAGATTATTCAGTGAATGCATTTAAAGTGTTGCCAGATTTCCCAAAGAGGGAGTGAGAAAGAGAAATGAAGATGCAATTAGCTTGGAAAGGAAACGCAATGGCAATTTTCAGCAATACCTAGGCACAGCTTAGGGTACTTACGGGGACCCCGGGGAATGACCATTCTCCCTGCATTTCTGAGCCTAGAGACAGAAGAAAGGCAAGGAAGCAGTTTCATCCTTACAATCCACGTGGTTTACTTCTGCACAGTGGGTGAGGGCTTTTCATCAGCACAGCTTTGCAGGGACAGTGATGGTGAGAAATCAAGGCAGGCTTCAGGCAGCTCCTTAGCAGTTTCCCGGAGTGTTTCAAAGCCTGGGAGACTTGGCAGACCACATGTTACAGGAAGTCTGTCTCGGGCTGAGTTTGCAGAAGGGTGTGCTTTGATTGAAGGCAGCTGCTTACAACCTCACTCTGGGGTGTATTCTATGTTTCTTTTACACTAAGGGCAATTCTCAGAAATTACATGGAGAGGTTGAGGCAGGGAGAGCCCAGGCAGCCGCAGAACAGGAGATATAGCCTAATGAGGGTCCCCACAGGTACAAGAGTTCTGAAAGGAAGTGCCCCGGCATCCCAACGTCCCCTGTTGGAGGTAATCAGAAAAGGGGGTGCTGTGGTTGCTGCTGACCCTGGCATAGCAAGGCTACAGGCACCGGAGAGTATTTGGAGGGAAGAAGTCAGGTTTTTTTAGTCTCCAGGGGCACAGAGCTAGGGCTTCTCAGGGATGAAGGGTAGAATTTTACCTACTGCACTCTTTCACTGTGAGGACACTTAGTTGTTTCATTTTTGCAATGTAATATTTAATTTACAGGATTTATAATTTCAGTACAGGATTTATAATTTCAGTACAATTCAACAGCCATTTATTGAGTATGTAGTACACACATTCCAGTATCCAATAGCCATGGGACCGAACATGAAGAAGACAGAGACGTTGTTAGTGCTTCACACATTTCATAAGTTTAGGCCCTGGCTGGGTCATTCATGTATTCACTTATTTATTTATTCACCAAGCATTTATTGAGTTTATTCATTCTTTCAATTATTCAATGTGCTTTTTAGGTAGTAGGCAATGAATTAAACTGCAGATGCAGAAAGGAAATGGGATATTAAATTTGCCCTACAATCTAGTATAATAAGAACAATAGTCGTTTGGAGACTGATGTTGAATCATTCTAGAACCATTCAGGATATTTTGATTATTAATAATTATATCTCAAGTAGTATTGGTAAACTGAAGACATTAAAGATGTTCCAAATCCTGAGCAACTCACCCTCTTTGCTTCTGGGCCAACATATACTTGAGCCAATAGACAGGAGAGGCCGTTAGCAGAGTATGATGTTCAGCCTCTTAACTCTTCAAGCCACAGAGTTCCAGATTGGTCAAAGAGTCTGAAGCAGCATGAGATGGGGTGGGACATCTCCCTGGAGATCTTAGAGTCATTCCAAAACTGAGATTTTTCTCTTCATCAAGCGCCATTTCTTACCTTCTCATCCTCTCATCCTCTGTGACTTTTCAAGACATACAGATTCACTTCCTGGGGACCGGTATGTCTCCACCCCAAAGCCAGAGCGCCATGTCTAGCCTCACCAGAGGGAGAATGCTGAAATGTGCTTGCTGTTAGACAAGCTTTTTTTTTTTTTTTTTTTTTTGGAGACAGAGTCTCACTGTGTTGCCCTGGCTAGAGTGCCGTGGCGTCAGCCTAGTTCACAGCAACCTCAAACTCCTGGGCTCAAGCGATCCTTCTGCCTCAGCCTCCTGAGTAGCTGGGACTACAGGCGTGCGCCACCATGCCTGGCTAATTTTTTTATAAATTTGTCCAGCTAATTTCTTTCTATTTTTAGTTGAGACAGGGTCTTGCTTTTGCTCAGGCTGGTCTCAAACTCCTGAGCTGAAACGATCCACCCACCTCGGCCAGATAAGCTAACTTGTGCTCAGCTGGGGCAGAGGCACTAAGCGGCCAGTCCATCTATTCCTACACATTACCCCTCTTTACCATAACTGTCAGTGGGGGTTCTGCTTGTAAGCTCTGTGCAAGGACAGGAGAGAACCAGAGAGAATGATAATATGCTCTTACTCAGGCAGTCAGTCTATCATGGAGGAAGGCTCACAAACCCAGAAACGGATTTTGGCCTCCATGGGAGAAGAGCTCAATGCTGTAGCCACAGATGGCCTTCGAGTCCGCAGCCTGCTTTTCCCCTGAGTCTCTCAGGGACGTGGTGGGTGTGGATGACAAGTTCACTAAATCCAACCTACTTTGCATCCTTCCTTTCTTCCATTCATCTGACCATCAAACTTCCTGTTCCTGAAATCATTGAGTGGACTACTCATTCAAATACTTATTTTCAGGCTTTTTCTTGCTATGAAAATGCAGTGTTGCTGTCCTAACCCTGACTACCTCTCTGGTTAGTTACAAGAATTATAGGACTTCATTCATTAGGCAACAACTCTTACAAACTCCCTGAGGGAAATGTGCCATGCAGAAGCATCTATGTATCCCCTCCACCTTGCCTAGTAGCTAATAAATAGTCACAACTGCCACCAAGCAGGATGGAAGGCTGATTGGAGCCGACATACTTTAGGGCTTTACAATTTGGGAAGCACTTTTATAGCCATGATTTTATGTGATTCAAACAAATACCATATGTGTCAGGCAAGTTCAATTACTGTTCCTATATGCACATCCCTTTGATCCGTGACTTTGCAGTTCCTCCCATCAAGATGTGGAGTCTGTTTCCTAGACTTTTGTCTGTGGGATAGTCTTGGGACTGGCTTTGGTAAACAGAATGCAGTAGAAGTGATAACACCAACTCCAGGTCTATGAGTCTGCTCAGGCTCCATAACAAAATACCACAGACTGGGTGGCTTAAACAACAGAAATGTGTTTTCTCACAATTCTATAGGCTGGAATTCCAAGATCAAGGTGCCATCAGGGCTGATTTCTGGGGAGGCCTCTCCTTCTGGCTTGCATTTGGTTTCCTTCTCACTGTGTCCTCGTATGGCCTTTCCTCTGTGCGTGTGCTCAGAGAGACCTCTGATGTCTCTTCCTCTTCCTTTTAGGACACTGGTCCTATCTGATCAAGGCCCCAGCTCTTATGACCTCATTTAACCTTTATTGTCTCCTCATTGGCCCTATACATATCCATTCTACCTTGCCTAGTAGATAAGAAATAGACACAACTGCAACCAAACAGGACAGAATACAGTCACATTGGGAGATAAAGCTTCAACTATGAACTTCGGGGTAATATTTTACAATTCAATCCGTAACACCAAATCTAGGCTTCAAGGGGCTTTGTCAGCTTCCACCCTCTTTTATGACCCTATCTCTAACTTGAGACAACTCTGGGCTAGCCTGATGGAAGACAGAGACCATGGATCCAAGATGTGCTGTCCCTCTGAGGCCATCTTAGACCAGCTGGCCACCAACCAACCTGGCCACTAACTCAAGTTGTATGAGAGAGTCTAGATAACATAGAACCATCCAGTCGAACTCAGAACGAACTGGTGACCTCCAGAATTGTGCACAAAATTAATTGGTGGCATTTTAAGCCACTAAGTTTGAGGGAGTGTTGTTAGGCAGTAAAATCTAACTGATTTGGCAGATGTTACTTTTCTTTCTGTTTTGTGGATGAGAAATGGAATCGTAAAGAAACTATGTGATCCGCCAACGTTTTATGGCTAGTGAGTCCTAAAAAGCTGAGTCTTCTGAATTCAAATTGTTTGTTTTCTTCATTATCCTTAGCTTCTACTCCAAGAAAGATGGACTCAACATCTGGAAACACAAATACATTGAAATGGGGCAACTTATGATGCAGCTTTCCTGGATATCAGTTCCCAATGGGCTGGATTTTAGAGTGAGTGAGTGTGTGTGAGAGTGTGTTGGAGTGTGTGTGTGCGTATGTGTTTACCTGTATTTCCTCTGGAGGGGACATGTCCAGGGTTTATTGGGCTCTTTGATGCCAAGTGCAGGAAGGCCACCACTGAGTTTTGCCAAGTAACACACGTTTGTTTATGCAGACCCTTGTGAGTGATGAATAACTTTATTGGCTATATTGGATTTGGGCCCTTTATGTTTATGTCAGCCTGATGGGGATGGCGTCTAGATTGGGGAGCAGGGTAAGTGGAACACGTGCTTCAGTATGCTCCTTAGCTATGGCCCTCAGAGAGAATATTTCTCACTCTTTCTATGATATGCTGAAAAGTGCTGTAGATGCTGAGGGCAGGAACAGAGCAGGGCTGCAGGAAGCACTCACTGTGTTAAAGGTGACAGATATTTGAGAAGAGTGACAGACAGCACAGTGAAGGGGAAGCTTGAGTCCTGAGGCCTCCAGAGGACTTCCCTAGTACTCTAGCACATGGAGCTCTCAGAGATATAACCCCAGCCTCCTACTGCAAAATTTTTGGTTTATTTCCAATATTCTGCTCTTTAAGGCAATGCTATATAGAATAATTTGAACATAGATTTTGCATCCCATAAATTTCTCTGTAAAATAAAATCCTAGAAGTACACTTGCTGCATTAAAGAATATAGAGACTTCACAATTTTTTATAGATGTCAAATTGCCTCTGTAAGGGTTGTACTCACTGATACTTCACGGGCAATGTGTGAAAGAGCTGTTTCCCCACAACCCTGCCAAGAGAGTCTTATCAAACTTTAGGATTTCAACTACTGAATGGCAATGGGATATATCTCAAAGTAGTTTGGGTTTGCATTTCTCTTATTATGAGTGAGCTTCAGCATCTCTTGGAATATTTAATTTCTGTGTCTTTTTATGTGAATTCTCTGTTCATATTCTTTGAACTTTTTTATGGTGTCAATGGTGTAATTGTTCTTTAATCATGAGACATATGTTAGTCTCATTTCTTCAACTAGATTACTTTTAATCACATTCACGTGATGAGATTATTGAATTATTATTACATTCTTCAACTTTCTTCTGTTATGAGGGGTTTTTTTGGGGGGAGGAAGGGTTCTTTGGGGTTTTTTTTTGACCAGATGGTCAGCTCCCTGGGTATAGGGCCAATGAATAGCATTTACTTCTTACTTGTTCTATTCTAGCCTGATGTTAGGTAATAGTTCACCACCAATAACTACTTGGCTTACTGAATGAGTGAGGACAGAAGAACTGAATGCTATCTGGAGGCAGGAATCTCATACATGGTGGATTGAATGGTGGCCCCTAAAAGGGGCCTAACCCCCAGAACCTGTGAATACGACTTTATTTGGGAAAAGAGCTTTTGCAGTTGTAATTAAGTTAAGAATCTTACATCACCCTGGTTTATCAAGGTGGGCCTTGGATATTTATTCACATATACACAGTCAACAAACTGCCCCTGCAGAGAGACACAAAGAGAGAAGAGAAGAAGACCGAATGAAGAGAGAGGTGAAGGTTGGAGTTTGGCAACCTTCACCCAAGGGATATGCCTGGAGCCACCAGAAGCCGGGAGAGGCCAGGAAGGACTCTCCCCGGGAGCCTACAGCGGCAGCGCGCCTCTGCCAACATCTTGAGTCCAGGTTTTTGGCCCCCAGAACGGTGAGAATAAATTTTAAGTCACCCGGTTTGTGCTCATTTGTTTTGGCAGCCACAGGAAACTACTCCATTACCCTTCGCTCCTGTGGTCCCCTCTCTGTCACATTCAGGGAACACCTGTCACCCTGCTGACTCGCTGGGCCAAGAAAGAGGGAGAAGGTGGAGACATCGCACAGGAAAAGAGGAAAAGGAGGGTTGGGGGGAGCATGCCAATGAGAAGAGAAGAGAAGAATGAAAGGGAGGGGAAAAAAAAGAAAGAAACAAAAAGAGAGAGACGACGTGGGGAGGGCTGGCACCTGTTGAGACCCTTTGCCCTCATCTGTCCCCACACGGCCGCTCTCCCTCCTTACCCTCAACCCCTCCCAGCCTCTCACACAGCTGCCCACCCTAAGCAAGCTCATTTTTGTACTGTTCAGATTTTCTGTCCCATCCCACGTTTCTGGTTTCCGAATCTGCAGGCACCAGCGAGAGGGGAGGAAGCCAGAGCAGAGGCGCGTGCTCCCCCGGAAAGCTCCAGGATCCCTCAGTCACCCTAAACAGAGGCCCGCCACCCACGTGGTTCGGCCGTGCAAGGTCACCAGCCCCAGGAAGGCTCCGCACACTTACCACGCCTCAAGCACCCACTTGTAACGCTTCTGCGGTCACGTGACGCCGCACTCTCTGCCACCTGCAACACGAGTGAGTTAAGACCCAGACTTGCAAAGCGTGACCTTGGATGTGATCATTTTTGCGTTTGTATCTTCTAGGGTTCGCTGGAGGGCTTAGGCATCTCTGTGCTGTCCCTGGTGGTCGCTGGCGGGAACGCGCCTCCGAAGGCCCACCCAGGCTGCTGCAGCGATGGCTGTGGGTCCTCTGTTTACATCTGTGAACAACAGTCAGGGGACCAAGTCCTCTGCCCGTTGACCTCATCATTGTTAGCAAATTCCCCACCTATTTTTTGCAAACCTTCTCTGTGTTTTTAACTAGGCATTTTGATCATTTTTTCACAGAAAGAAGAGTTTTAAGCTTTTTTAGAATCTCCCATTTTAACATCTTTCATTATTTTTAAAAATTATTTTTAAATGAACATATGATAAAATCCCTTCGGGTGTACAGCTCTGTTGGTTTTGACAAATTCATAGAGTGGTATAACAATCATCCCACTCAGCAGACAAAACAGTCTCCTCTCTCCAAAAAATTCCCCCACGCTGGCCCTCTGCAGTCAACTCCTCCCCAGTCTTAAGTCCTAGTAACCGCTGGTATTATTTCTATCCCTGTAGTGCTGTTTCTTCCAGAATGCTGTATAAATGGAATCATACAATCTGTAACTTTTGGGGCCTTGCTTCTTTTATTTGTCATAATGCATTGATTGGCATAATGCATCCATGTTGTCAAAAGTGTCAATAGTTTGTTCCTTTTCCTTGTTGAGTAGCATTTCATTTAATGTATGTACCACCGTTTGTTTATCTGTTTGCCCAGGGAATGAATTTGGGTTGTTTCCAGGTTTATTTCGATTATGAATAATGCTGCTATAATGATTTGAATACAGGTTTTCGTGTAAACCTGACTTTCATTTCTCTAAGGGAAATACATAGGACAAGTGTCCGTTTAAATTTTTAGAAAACTGCGAAACTGTTTTCCAGAGTGGCTTTACATTTTGCATTCCCACCAGTAGTGTATGAGAGTTCTTTGTCAGTACTTGATATTGTCAGTTTTTGTTTTTGTATTAACCATTTTAAAAGATATGTAAAGGTATCTCATGGTGGCTTAAATTTGCATTTGCCTAGGTACTAATAATGTTAAGTATCTTTTTGTGCGCTTATTTACTATCCTTACATGTTTCTTGCTATAGTGTCCAGATCTTTTGCCCATTTTTTAGAGTTTGCTTTCTTGTTGTCGAATTTTAGAAGTTCTTTATATATTCTGGATATAACTCTTTTGTCAGATATATGATTTGCAGATATTTTCTCTCGGTCTCTAGCTTGCTTTTCATTTTCTTCATGGAACAAAAGTTTTTAATTTTGTTAATTCAAATTTAGCAATTGTTACCTTTTATATATTGGCTTTTATGTCATATCTAAGAACTTGGCAAAAGCCAAGATCATGAAGATTTTCTCATGCTTTCTTCCAAAATTTGTTTTGTTTTTGTTTTTTTGCTTTGTTGTTGTTGTTATTTGGTTGGTTGGTTCTTTTTGAGATGGGGTCTTGCTCTGTTGCCTAGGCTAGAGCACAGTGTTGTCATCATAGCTCACTGCATCCTCAAACTCCTGGGCTTAAGTGAGCCTCCTGCCTTGGCCTCCTGAGTAGCTGGGACTACATGTGTGTGCCACCATGCCTGGCTAGTTTTGTATTTTTTGTAGAGTCAAGGTCTCACTATGTTGCTCAGGCTGGTCTCCAACTCCTGGCCTCAAGTGATCCTCCCACCTTGCCCTCCCAAAGTGCTAGGATTACAGACATGAGCCATCATGCCCAACAACTTCCTCCAAAAGTTTTAACATTTTATGTTTTACCTTTATATCTGTGCACCATTTTAAGTTAATTCTTGTATATAGTATAAAGTATGCATTGACATTCTTTTTTTCATATGTATATTCAGTTCTAGCACCATTTGTTGAAAATCCTGTGCTTCCTCCTTGAATTGTCTTTGCACCTTTGTCAAAAGATAAATTGACATATGTGTGTGGTTCTACTTTCAGACTCTATTCTGTTTGTTCATCTATGTGTCTGTCATTTTACAGATACCGCACTGTCTTCATCACTGTGACTTTATAATAAGTCTTAAAATCAGGCAGGGTGAATCTCCCGACTTTATCTTTCTTTTTAAAAATTATTTTGTCTATTCTATTTTCTTCGATCTCCCATACAAATTTTAGAATCATGTTGTCAATAACTAAAAAGAATTTTGCTGGGATTTTAATAAAGCTATAGATCAATTTGAGTAGAATTAACATAGTAACAATAATTAGTCTTCTGGTACATGAATACAAAGTTTCTATTTAGTTCTTCTTTGAGTTCCTTCATCAGTGTTTCAGCATGCAGTTCTATAAATATTTTGTTATATTTATACCAGAGTATTTCATATTTTGGAGCTATTTGTAAATGGTATGTTTTAATTTCAATTTCCAATTTTTCATTGATAGTATATAGAAATATGATTATTTTTTTCATATTGACCTTGTAGCCTGAGACTTTGTTAAACTCACATATTAGTTATATTAGTTATAGGAGGGTTTTTTTTAGTACATTCTTTGAGCTTTCTACGTAGAAAACCATATTATCTGCAAATAGTGATGATTTTATTACTTCTTTTCCAATCTCTATATCTTTTATTTCTTTTCTTGTCCTTGTTGCACTAACTAGGACTTGCTTTACGCTCTTAAATAGAGGTGGTGAGAATCTTGTTCCCATCTTGAACCTGTCCCAATCTTAAAGCAAAAGCATCCAGTCTTCACCGTTGTGTATGATTCAGCTGTAAGTTTTAGTAGATGCCTTTTATCATGTTAAGAAAGTTCCCTTCTGTTCCTAGTTTATTGAGCATTTTCATCACGAATGTATATTGAGTTTGTCAAATGATTTTTCTGCATCTCTTGATATGATCATGTGTTTTTTCAATGTAACCCACGTTGACTGATTTTTGAATGTTGAACAAGCCTTGCATTCTCGAGATAAACCCCATTTGCTCATGCTTGCTTCTTCCTAAGCTCCTTCCAGGCCTGTTCCCAAAGCCCCTTTGGGAAATACTGACCTACTCCCACTCCTTTCTTTTAAATTCAGTGACCTGAGCTGTTAATGATTTGTCCAGGATGAAGCAGTTAGTAGTACAGCCGAATCAGAACCGTATCCTGACATTGCCCTGTAGGATCAGATAAGAAGAGGTATTGAGAGAACACAGATCTTCAAGATCCATGTCTTTGGAGAAAAGTCTGCCCAAAGATTTGAGGAGCAGTGCAGTGCAGTGATTAGGAGCAAGAAATCTGGAGCCAGACCACTTGGTCTCAAATCCTGGCTGTGTGACCTTGAACAGATTATCAATCACCTTAAGTTTTAGTTTCCTCCTGTGTAAATTCTGGGGTTCCTTAAATATCCAATAGCCACCCCAAAATATGTTCCCTCTTCTCAGATCCCAATTTCATTAAATGCCAACCCTGTCTCCCCAGGAACCCAAACCAAACACTTGGCAAATACCTTTCTCCCTCCATCTCCTTCACCCACACGTTTTAATTAACATCAAGGCCTACCGAGTTCACATCCTAAATATCACTTGAATGAAACCACATTTTATCCATTTCCAGTGTCACTCCCCTAGGGTCAGGCTATCATCACTTCTTGTCAAATGACTACAAGTTTACTAACTTGCTTTGTCACCAATGGTCTTGCCCCCTGCCATCCTTCATCTACATAGCAGCAGTATGTGGTCTTTCTAAGGTACGTATCTGATCATAACACCATCAAGCTTCAGCTCCTCACGCGTGACTTTTGTGAGCAGTTCAAACTTTCCTCCCAAGCTATGTCTCATTACCATGTTGCGTGCTCTGTTCCCACCATGTGGAAAAGTGGTCAGTCCTTTAAAAGTGTCATACTGTTTCTGCCCGCTACATGTTTCTTCAGGCTCCCTGCTTTTCTGAGAATATTCTTGTATTTTGTATGGCCACCTTATCCTTTTGGGATTATTTTGATACGAATTCATCCAGGATGTCTTTCGTAATACACGCCTGTCTTTCTGCCCCAAACATCCCTTCAATGTGCTTCTTCTATAGCACCCCGCATTTCTCCCATCACAGCCTCATCACATCATAGAACTACTGACTTGTCCACACCTCTCCACCAGCCTTCAGCTCCATGAGATCAGGGACCATGTGGCATCTCTACACTATCATATCTCAGATGCCTGGCACATACTGGCCACTTAATGGGTGCCTACCAAATGAACTATTGTCATCATCATTATTATTATGATGGAATAAATTCATGGTTTATGTAGAATGCTAAGCATGATATCTGGTTGAAAATAATAAACAGTAGGTTTTATTATTTAATATTTTTCCTCATTTTCTTCATCAAAATTTAATATTTCTAAACAGGTAATAGGACACAAATGAAACACAGCTACTTCTCTGATCTCTTATAGAATAACAAATTTAAATAAAGGAAAAATAAAATACTGAGCATCCACGTGTATACATGGACTTCTTAGTGATACTTTCTCACCAAATTCTCTGATGTTCTTCTTGAGGAGGAGTAAAAATAATTACTGGAAGTTATTCTTGTACTCTGTTGACTCAATATAGTTAAGGTCAAAGATTAATCTATGTATTTAAAATTTTCTTTCTGTGTGCAATCATTTAACTTCAACCACACCTTAACAATCCTAAGAACAGATGCATTCTTAGTTGATGAATACCTTGTAATAGGGATTCTTATCTTTCCTAATTTTCTAGTTTATGTTTGAACACAATATTAAATGGCAAAGGTCTCATTCTAAGAATGGCTCTCTCTTCTATTGAGCTTGGAAAAGCAAGTTAATTATGATTGAGTTTTAAGATAATACAAGACCACACTAAGTGACTCTTGATTTAGTAGCTTGACTTTCTGAAGCAGAAAAATAAGCTAAATTGTTTAGCAAAATCTTATTTTCTTTAGACTAATTCTAGAAATATACTTAAGACAAATAATTTCCTTTCTTTGGAGGATAAAAACTTGAAGAAAATATTAATTTTCCTTCTGTTTAAGTAGATCTAAGAAAGAATTGTAGATTTTGGATTCACAGTGAACCTCATAGTGCTTTGTTCCAAATTAGCAGCACTAAATGACAAAAATAAGTCATAAAAAGCAGTATTTCTATAGAAAACTCATTTATTTTATTTTACAAGAAAAATGGCATATTAAATATTAAGAAAATTTTTTTATTTATTTGATTACATGAAGATTATATACATATGTGGTCTTGTTCTTCCATACCTGGCATTCTAGGTAATAAAAGTGTTTTTATTGTGAAATCATAACTTCTGTATTTCAAGACTCCAAGGAAATATTATTTATTAAATCCACATATTTATAAGAATGTCCCAGATTAATAAACTATAAGTTAAAAAAAGTCTGAATGTGTAGAACAGATCGCTTAGAGACAGAAATTATTTTTTATTACCAAAAAACTCTTTGGCTTCCAAAAAGATTCAGCAAAAATATTCCTGAATTTGGAACTATCATGGCGTTTGTAGGCACAGAGAATATGTGGGGGAGAAGGCCCCAAAACGAGGATAATGAGGCCCCAAATTGTAGATAAATTTAAAAGTAAACAAAATTGTTTGTCATTATAATGTAAGCTAATGGGAAAATATGATTCGCTTTGCCAAACACTGATTTATATAGGAAATGGTATGAAATCTAATAAAAGGAATTACATAATTATTTACATAGCAGATTACATGTCAGGAAGATTTCGCTTTCCCCAAAAAACAAAACTTAGGACAAAATATAAACAGATATGAGATGATTTTAGCTAAATTCAAACACAGAAATGTCACAATGTTAATTAAGCTAGTAGTTTATTTCTACCTTATCTTGCTTCACAAAGGGTGTCGAAGAGCTTATAAAAATCACAAAAACAATAAAATAAATATTTAGGCACCCAGGGCAAAAGAAATCATAGCCTTACAATAAGCTACTTAATAAATACTTTTTGGTTTCGTTTGATAATTGATTACTGAAAGAAAAAAAAAGGGCTATAACCTCCAGGACAGACATGCAGGGAGGAACCAGGGGTAATTGCTTGGGGAAGGCCAGATTTTATGATCTCTAAAAGCAATTCTAGAATAAATTTTTTAAATGATGCCAATTAAATCAGGTCACATGCAATTCCTCATATAATTGGTAAAATATAAATTAGCTCTATTATCTTTGAGTTAAACAGAAAAACATTTCTCTTTGGTGCTGACCCTTCTCTTATTTTAAAAAAATGTTGAACATGTTTTTAAAGAATATAATTTGATGCACTATCAAATTATTAACCTACTTTAAGCATGAAATTATTATCAAATTCGGGCCACCCAATGCCTTGGTTTGGCTTAAGGATAAGGATCATGTCCTGTTGACTGTGTGCCTATAACATAACAGGGCCTCAATAATATTTGTTGAAAGAATGAATTAATAGATTACTAATACCTGTGATCTCTGAGAATGACATAGAGAAAAACTAACATATTTTTCAGCCAAACAGTACTAGATGGGACTATTGTCAGATCCAATATGATGTATTATTTCCTTTTACATATTTTACTGGATATAAAGCATATTATTAATAGAAGTCTTTCTGATGTCAGGATAATCAGGGAAACCTCAATAGCATCCTAGGTAGTTCAGCTAGAAGCCTAGAGTCTGGAAATTTTTCACCTAAAAAAGACTCTCAAGAATACTTTATCCAACCTCAACCTTTACAGACAAGAAAATCCAGGCCTACTTGAGTCATTTGCCTGTTTGACATAGTTAATTAACATCATAGATGAAAATAATATTCTGTTTCCCAGTCCAGGGCTCTTTCCACAACACATGCTTCTTTTTATAAAATAATTGAATTATGGAGATAATCAAATAAGAAAGGAAAACTTTGTCTTATTTTTTTATTGCTTCTTTTCAGTTGACTTCTTTCCCGGATTTAAGATGTGTTGAAACCATGGATCTGGGCAAACGTGGAGAACAGGAAGGTGCCGGGAAGCTGCTGGAACTGCTGCAGCAGGATAAATGAAACTGACGAAGTCTTGTTCCACACACGTGGTAGCAGGGAGGGAGGGCACTTGGGAGGATTCAGGTTCAGCCTCCCTAGCTAGCAAGGTAGCATCTGTCTTCAGGAGGGTCTGGCTCAGTCAGTTTGAGCTGATGTTTAAGGGTATTTGTTGCTTATAGGTACACGGCCAAAGAGATTTGGACAGAATATTACGTTCAAAAGTCTATTTACTGACTAGATAACAAATTCTTGGACAGATTTCTGGAGTGAAATGTTGTTGGAATGTAATCATATTCCAAGTAAATGTTTTGCAGTGACATTCATAAATTATAGCCTACATACTCCCACTCTTCTAAGAATTAGTTAAGTAACATTATCATGTTAGTGCAATCAAATTATTGCTGATCAAAAATACTGCTATGAAGTAAAAGATCAGTTATGGGACCTGTAAGCCCAAATTAAGAAAAATGTAGTTTACTGAATGATAATAGCTTTCTTCAGGTATCATTTATCACTGATTAATATGGAATTAAGTTTTCATGGCCTCAGTGAATCAGGATAAGTTATTGCACAAATATGTACACATATATATGCATGCTCACACTATACATATAAACATACAATTGATTCTTGTTATTCACAGTAGTTATGTTCTATAAAGTCACTGCTTTACTGAATTAGTGACTCACTTATTCACAGAGTTAGTAAATACTGAACCATTGCTTCCAGGGTAAATAGAAGGTTAGGTTCCTGTGTGTCTCTTGTCACAACACTTTTATCAACTGATAAATACGTAACTCTGTTTTATGTGTATTTCTGTTTAAAGACACCTTTATATGTATTGCTGATTTATTAACATTGAATTCATGGCCAATAGCACTAACTATAACATATGCCTGAATAAAGCTTGTCTAACATACGTATTTTCTCCATAAGGTACATCACAGCCTTCCTGCTCTTAAGAAGACTAGATAGAACTTCAGCACTATGCTTGGGAACTATTTTAAATAGCAAAATCCCAACAAAAAGTACACAAATGGGAGGAATGTGGCACTAAATAGACTAGGTAAAGGACACTTGTTTATAGTGTGAGAGCTGAAACAAGAAGGCAGAGTGTTGCTTGGGAACCTACGTGCATGTGGGATGAGAGATGGCTCTGCACATGTTTGTGGGAGACTACCAAAGTGTCATATGGACTGGGAATAAATTTTAATGAGTAAGCAAATTTGCAAATATGGAATCCCTGAATAATGAGGATCAATTGAACACGTACTATATGCATACATATATGTGTATACACATTCATGTGGGCATTTCTCTGATGACCAAATATGTTTGGGCCAGTGTTGACGACAGTCGTGACTATTTGCAGCCAGTGTCATTTCTAAAATGTAACAAGAGCAGGTTATCCCTACCTAGCAGGTTGACTATTAGGTACTCCTGCATTTTTGGGGTGGTTAGACAGCTATGAAGTGCCCATTCTTCCTACTCCTGCAGATTCTTAGAACTGCACCATTCCTTGAGCCCCTCAAAGACCACCCTAGTTCTTTTTGATATGCTTGAAATGAGAAAAAGCTAAGTTTCCTATTTCTGAAAGTAGAGGGAAATCTGAAACTCAAAATCCTCCTCTGTCTTTCCAGAGTCGGGAAGAACGCAAGTCTACAGCCGTGCCCTTGTCAGCAGCTGGCCTTGGCTTTTCATGTTACTTGGCTTGAATCCATGGGAAGAGGGAGGGGTACAAAGACTTTAGATCTACTTATTGCCTAGTTCTATTTATTTTCTGAGTGATCTTCATCTTAAAATGAAAATAATAATGTTTATCTCACAGTGTTGTCATGAAAAGTAAGAATAATGTTTGTTAAGTTCTTTGTATTTTATTCTCATTATCATTAATAGGAGCAATAACAATCATACCTATACTTATAGGTAATATAGATAATGTATCAAATTCAGCCCCAAAAGGGATTCAAGAGTAATCTAACAAAATAAACACCTCCCACAGGCATACTAGATTTTGGTCTGTTGATTTGAAAATACAGCGTGGCTGTCACGTGTCTCTGTAGAACCTTTCTGATGTGCTTGAGCCCTTGGCAGGACATACAGTACTTTCTTCAGCACCTCGTGTGCTAATCACTCCAGGATGTCAAAGCCATCAGCTGTCCCAAGAGCATGAATTGCTGCCCCACCCTCTGCAGAGCTCTGGTGTTCAAGGTCCACGTAAACGGCTCTACAGAAGAGCTGA
Source organism: Lepilemur ruficaudatus (assembly GCA_963574885.1). Lineage (NCBI taxonomy): Eukaryota > Metazoa > Chordata > Mammalia > Primates > Lepilemuridae > Lepilemur > Lepilemur ruficaudatus. Next base: position 82,484 of record CAUYRT010051052.1, read on the forward strand.
TCGTCGCTGAAGGCCAAGGCAAGGAGCGCTCAGTGCTCCTTCCAGGCCCCTCTCAGTCGTTCCCTCTTCTTGGTTTCTCGACCTCCTGCATCCATACCCCCACCTCCCAGCTATTGATTCCTCACCTGCTGCTGCTAAAGCACAAAGAGTAAAACATTTTGAGGCTGAGGAGCTGTAGATAGAAAAAGAAGGTTGTCTGAAAAAAGGCAGAATTAGAACAGAAATACACATAATAGATGTGTGTCAGCATACAATATATATGCTAACATGTTTATATATAGAGGGGGCGATGGGGGAACAGTTACCAGAAAATAAAAGAATATTAAAATTATTTGAAGTCACATTTTCCTATGCAAAAATGGGAGGGATCCACAAACAAAATAGGCAGCAACCCATGATAATGAGCTTCCTACCATCTGAGATGCTCAGGAAAGGCCAGGTGACAACTTGCCAGGTCTGCCGTGGTGAGGGCTGGTTCATTCCCTCTTTGCATCATTCATCTGTCACAGGGCATCTCCGGTGTGGCTGTCACTGAAGAAGCACTGTGGTCTTTGCTTTTGAGGAGCTCATTGTCTAGAGGCGTTGGTTAGATGATTTCTTAAGAGACTTCGAGTATCTTCCAACTCAGGGATTCTATAATTCTGTATCTCTACATTCAGGGTTGACACTTAACAGGAATGCACTGATGAGACCTACCGGCTGTTAAAATACTGAAATATTTCCATAGGGGTTTGTAAACAGCCACTGTGAACCCTCTCATGTGCCCTATCCGCCAGGATCCAGCAACTAAAGAGATAACATCTGTCCCAGGAGGGGTCTCTAGGACCTGTCTCCACCTTAATAGCCACGGTCCTTCCAATTCATTGGCTCCTGTTTTGCCAATTGCTAAATAGTTTTAATATCACTCATCCCCATATCAGTGTCTCTCAAACTTGTTAGACTTCATGAAAGGTCCCCCACCCATTTAGCCCATCTACTCCCAAGCTGTTTTGGAAAGGAATTCAATGAAAACAATGGAGTGTTTTGTACAAACAAACAGGAGGGAAAAAAATCATGCATATATCCATGTACTCCAACAATACAGGATTACAGGATTCTTACATGAAACACAACACAGCATCCCAAAAATCTAGTTATTGGAATATGACAGACCCTAAATAATACTGATTAAAAATATTCACTACTCCCCATTGTTAACTAAACTTCCTACAGCAAACTAAACCTTGAAGTTAAACTTACAGTAATATAATATTAAAAAGCAAAAAACCAATCAAAAATTACAATCTCCTCAAGACAACATGATGCTCACAAAGAGTCCTCATCCAAATTGCTGGAATCCCAAGTATCTACACATCCACATTCACCATAGAAGCTTTTCACCACCGCAAGCATTGTGTGCTGGTGACTTTTACAGAGCACTGAATGAATGAGAGTACTCAGTGAACTCTAGAGTAGGAGGAAGAAAAAAACACCCTGTTTTTAGCGCTGCTTGCTTTTTAGCCTACTTACTTTAGGGAGGTAACTGCAGAATTCTCCATAAGAAGAGATTTTCTTCTTAATGGGAAAACATTTTAAGGGGTGTTCTTATTCTGGGCAGAAGTGGTTTGGACAGAGCAGGGCTAAAATTTCTCTATGTGAAAAAAAGTTACCCTCCTGGGACAGAGACACACATTTGCTGTGCTGAGGGTCCCAGGGTTCCCCTGGCTGCCTAAGAGGTAGGATTGGAGGCCAGCCAGTGGAGACTCAGCGAGGAGCAGAGATGAGAAAGAGGCTCTGGTTGGCAGGGAGCAGACCCCGGCAGCTTGCAGAAAGGCCTGCTGCTGCCAGGGAGGGAGACAATAGTTGTGATGTCACATACTGATGCCCTACCTGCCACTGGCTTTCCTTTTCTGCCCTGGAAAGCCCCACGCAAGCCTCCAACCTTCAGTCAAGTCTGTTAAGCCAACAGCCCAGCTTAGCGATCCTTGGGGACTTAGGAAGGGGCTGGAGAGAGAGGTCTTCAGCTTGCAGAATGATAGCAAGATCGCCAAAGGTAACCAAGGGGAAGTTGGAGCAGCTGAGCAAAGTTAAAGGGGCTGGGAAACAACCAGAAGCTCTTGTGAAGACCGTCTGAGAAGGCTCCGGTGCTTGACTTGGATTGGAAAGGCTGGAAAATGTGGAGAACTCAGGTTACCCTAAAAACAGTCCAGTTTGATTTATAAATACCAAATTGTACTAACCTTAATTTATTTAAGTTAATTTATTTAGATTACCTGTTGCAAATAATTAAAGTCTTAAATAAACATGAAAGTCCTTTGAACATGTCTTCCACAAGTACCAAAACCCAAACCAAAGGACTTGGTTTTGTTTTTATTGGTCAGTGGACATCAGAGGACCCTCGTGGTCCCCAGTACAGCCCGGACCACATTTGGACTATATGTGGATGACCAGTTGCCTTCTTTCTATTTATCTTATGATATTATAGACAGTTCCTCTCACACTGTCTGTGGGGTAATACATTTTAGGTCCTGACCACCAGAGCCCTTGAAGAACAGAACAGTACAAGTGTTAGACATCAGCCAGAACTACAAAACCAGAGCATTTTTGTTCTTTCTGATCACACAAGTAAATATGCTTCATAGTAATTTTAGAAAATATTAATTTTATAAAGAAAGTTTTAAAATGACCTATGATTTCATCTCCGAAAGTCATATTAATACATTTGTTCATTTTCCTCCAGGCTTTTTTCTGTGCATTTAAAAAAAAAAAAACAACAGTATGATATATTATATATAATTTTATATTCTGTTTTTCTTTCACTTACCATAAAATGAATGCTTCTATCATTAAAAATATTTTGAAAATATAATTTGTAATGACTACATATTTTATTCTATGAAATTTATTAAAAATATATGTTATTTCCAAGTTTTTAGTGTTATAAACATGCCCACAAGAAAAATAGACAAATGACATGAACTAGGAGGTCATAGAATTTGAAGTGCAAATGTCCTACAAACATAAAGAGATACCAAAATTTATTCATATTGAAGAAGTACAAATTTAACAATAAAAATCATTATTTTCTGACTATTTAATCATAATTCACAATGATAACAATGGCATTAGGCGTGACTTGAGTTAGCTTTTAATATTTATGGTCAATAGGCTCTGACCACTCGAGAATGACGAGCAAAGTTGACAAGATTTGAGATGTGGGCGCCTCTGAGGTCATTTGGTATAACCCCTTCATTTTCACGGAGCAAAACAGGGCCAGAGAAGGTGTGGAGCTTCTCCTTAATAGCTGTGGACTGTGGCCCCGCAGTCACCAAAGCAGGCCCTGTTTGCATGCATGCTGCCATCTCCAACTTGAGTGTTCTTCATGTACGATATCCTTTTACCAATCACTAAGATTGAACTTTTCCACCCAGAAAAGGCAACTCTTTGAAGAAGGGTATGAAAGTAGCTTTATAAGATTTTTTCTAAGTCTTTTTCCAGCCTTCCTTTGTGTCTCGGTCTTGGGGTTGATATGAAGTGTCTCTTGCTTTCTTAATAGGGTCTCTAAATCATTATTTCACGTTTAGTGTGCATAGAGTCGCTGAGAAATAAAATACTCTTGTTAGTCCAACTTTTACCTGTTTTCACAGTTTTCACTGTTTTGAGTTGTTTTTCCTTCATTTTCTATTAGATCCCTAAAGAACCAGCTTTCAAGTCGTGGATTGAGGATTTGCTTTAAACCTTTTGTGGAATGAGATGGGATGCTTTTCTCCTCAGGGACAGGGCCCCGAAGGCCGTGTGCTCAGCAGGTGCGCACGCTGAGCTCCTTCTCAGACAGTGGTGCTCACACCCCTGGCTTCCTTCGTGATAAAGGCTTGGATCCAAGGCTGCAATGGAGAGGGCTGAGGGCTCTTTCAACAAAACAGAGCAAACACCTGTGTAACAGCATCAAGTAGATGTCAAATTCCTCGCCTTGATCTTTGGATTTCATCCACAATTAAATCAGCAGCTATACCTTATTAAAATTAAAATAAATTCTCCATTGGTGTAAACTCTATTTAATATACACCTTTCTCTATATTCTCAAATGGTGTGTGAACAGGACTGATGGGATTGTTCATTTGAACTTTTTTCCTGCAAATAGCACTGCATCTGGTTCCTTAAGCAACCATGGATTAGATTTCATGTATAATCTAATCACTGCACACACTTAACTTGCTTTTATGTGGTGGAATTTGTTAATTTTATAAAAATCATTATTTTCACTTATAAGTGACAAAAACTTTAAAATACCTGATGATCCCCTGATGTTGGCAAGGACAGGGAAAAATAGTCTCAAAAACTAGACAGAAGTGTGAATTAACATACTATCTTTAAAAGGCAACATGGCAATTGCAATGTTGTTTATAATGTTAGAAAACTGGAAATAGCCCAGATGCCCATTAATAGGGGATTTGATAGATCATGGTAAATTAGTATAAAGGAATATCATATAGTCTTTAGAAAGAATGAGATAGATTATATGCATGCTAAAAAGAAATACGTCCAGAATGTGTTGATATATTACAAAGTTAAAAATTAAAAAGATAATGCAAATACTTTGTACTCTACACACAGAGACTCCATTTAGTGCAGGGGACTGATTAGCTGCTGGCAATGGGCGCTCTAGCTGAGTCAGCTGGTTATACAACCTGTTACCAGCCCTGCCTTTAGGGGGCTGGGATTCTTACATTCTACATTTCCGTGCTCCTTAAATTCCGTGAAATAATGGCACGATTCCAGCTGCAGTTATGTCATTATAGGTCTGTTCTTTCAGACTAAGGTATTGTTTATGATGCCCTTCCGAATGTCAAAGAGTTTCCACAATCACCTATTGCCTGTTAATCTTTATCCCCTGTTTCCACTATCATTTCACTGGAGTACCTTGAGTGTTCATAACACTTTTATTTGAACATCCAGCATGATTCGCTTTTTTTATTTCTTTGGGCCAGGTGCAGCACAAACACCTGTGAACCCTTTGCTAGTCGATAGAGGGTTAAACTTTCTGCCAGAATTAAAAATAAATAGCTGAAAGATAAGCCATGGGAGCCTAAATTGCATGTATTATATAATAATTATGATGGACCCGTGGAGCTTTCATTGACTAAAAACAGTTGCAGCAAGAAGCACAAACCCTCATTTGCTGAGAGTGTGCAGTCAGATCTGCTCTGCTGGTCTCGTTGGCTGAGAGTGCAGAACAGCGCAGAGTGTGGGGGAGACATATCACGGTAGATTGGGTAATCGATTTACGTATATTTAAGACACTATTTCAGAGACAAATAATGTTATTTCAAATCATTCTTAAGGCAGATTAAATATGTTTCTATAACCCCATTGTTGGAAAAAACTATTACATTAGTAATAATATGAATATATGCAAAGAAAACTACTTGGAGAAAATTATTCCAATCAGGTTAACAATAGTTACGTCTGGAATATGGGAATATGAGATAATTTTGCTTTTTACAATAATATTTGATGTGCTATTTAAATGTTTTACAGTGAGCATGATTACTTTTGAAAGTACTACAAAAGCAATAATGATCTTTAAACATATTCTTATAAACAACCTTATATAAGTCTTTGTGACAATTTCTGATTATTTCCCCATGACAGACTCCTAAAAGTATGCTTTAGTGTCCAGCGATAGGGAATCTTTAAGTCCCCTGATACACGAAGCTGTGTTGTTTTCCAGGAGGTTGACTTTCTATAAGCACTGATTCATTCACTCATTTATTCATGCACCTGACAAATATTTAAGTGCCTCCCATGTGCCTGCTCCTCTGTCTAGAGCTGAAGTTAGTTACCACGGCAAGCAATCCAGATGCAATCTCTGCCCTCGCAGGTTATATAAGGGTTTATCAAACTGATATGTAATTTCAAGACTGAGATAAATGCTATGAAGGAAAGTAAAGGGTGCTCAGAGCCCACTGGTGGGGAAGATGGGGAGAGGGAGTGGCGCATCCCAGGAAGAGGCGTCAGGCTCTGCAGAGGCTCTGAGTGGGGAAGCAGGAGAGTGCACTGGAGACTGGCAGGGCCCTCCTTGGGGTTAGCATGCAAGGTGCGCATGGACGGTGGCATGGGATGAGAGGCAGCCAGGTCCAGATGAAGTCTATTTAAGGTCTGAGGATATGCTAGTTTGGATTATTGCTCAACAAATATCCATTCCTCTGGTGTTCCACTATGAGAAGCATTATTCTCTCCTGACCTGTGACGTTGGGTTTGGTCCTGTGACCATTTGCTTTGGCCAGTAGATGTTGACAGATGTGAAAAGCCTTTTCCACACTGAAAAGGCTTGGAAATGTGCCTGTAAGGTCGAGTGTAGATTCAGGAAGTCTCTGGGAAAAGAACATACATACCCCAGGTGGCTAGTTGTTCCCAAAAGAATGAGAGACATGTAGAATGTAGCCTACCCTGCTGACCTGCTGGCATACGGAAGCAGACCACTCAGCCACCCCACAGTTCTATGAGCCTGCGATATCTCAGTAAGTTTTGGAATAGTTTGTTATGTGCAATAACTGACTGATACGGAGTCTTAATTCCACATTTAATAGGAAATTGAAGAAACGTTTTATGCAGAGGCATCATTAGATCAGATATGTTTTCTAAAAGGCCTCTGGCTGCTGGGTGCAAGAGTGTGAGGGGTGCAAGAGTGTTATGACGCCTAAGTAAGGAGGCTATTGCTGTATTCCAGATGAAAGGTTGTGGTAACAATCCAGGTAATAGCATGGTGTGTGCTGTGTGCCAGGCACTGTCCAAAGGCTGTACTTTCATCTCCTTATTTAAGCCTCACAACAATTCTGTCCAGTTTATAGATAAGTGAACTAGGGCACAGAGATTAAGTAACTTGCCCAAGGCCAACCAACTTGTAAATGGTCGAGCCAAAATTCAAGGTGGGTGTTGTTAGTCCAGAATCCCTGCTATTAACCAGTAAATTCTATTGCCTCCTGACATAAGAGTGATGGCAATTAAAATGGGGGAAAGTGGGCAGATTTGAGTTAATTTTAGGAGGTTACATCAATAGGACTGATGATAGATTGAATATAGAAGAGAACATAAAGAAGGACTTCACTGCCATTTAGGAAAGAACGACTTTCTGGCTCATACAACTGATGAGTAGTAGTGCCATTAACTGAGCTGGAAAAGGACCATATTGGGGGGAAATTGTAAATTCAGTCTGGGGTACTTTGAAAGTGAGTGTCTTTGACACATCTGAATGGAGATATCAAGAACGCTGTTAGATATATAAGTCTGGAGCTCAAAGAAGAAAAGATTTAGAAACTTAGGAGTCATTAGCATCATACAGGTGGTCATTGATATCATGAGCATATCATGGAGAGAATTTAAAGTCAGAAGAGAAAAGAACCCAAGAGCAGAGGAGGGTACCCTTTTCACGGCACCCTCACCAGTATTATTATAGCTTTATTACACATTTTAATCTTGGGTATGCCAAGTTCCTCCAAGTTACTCTTTTGTCATTATTTTGGTCCTTAGCTAGTCTCAAATTTTAATATTCCAGGTTAAATTTATTAATTTTAAATTATATTTTTCTGAATTACAGAAATTTCACAAAGTCCCTAAAACAAATGTACTTTAGGAATCTTTGAGATTTGATTAAAACTATGAATTAATTTGGCAAGGATTGTCAACTCCATGTAGCATTTTTCATAGAGGTCCCAAATAATTATTGTTAGAATTAATCAAAGGCTTTAAAAGATGTATTATTATTTTGCTAACAAAATATATTTTCATTATATTTTCTAATAAGTTATTTATATGTGAGATGCCATTTGTATATAAATACTTTTACTCAAATATCTTAATAATTATAGGAATTCTAAAAGTATTCTCTTGTTTTTATGCATATTGTAATATCTGTCCCCAAAAGATGAAATATGTTTTCTTTCCTTCCAATATTAGTTTCATAGCTTATTGCATTGGCCAAAGTCTCCAGAAATAGGTTAAATAATGGTGATAGTTGGCATTTGTCTTAGTTTGGGCTGCTATAACAAATTATAATGGACTTGGTCGCTTAAACATTTATTTCTTACAGTTCTGTAAGCTGTGAAGTCCAAGATGTATCAGCAGAGCTGGTGTCTGGTGAGGGCTGCTCTATGGTTTGTAGATGGCTGTCTTCTTGCTGTGCCTTTACATGGGCCAGACCACAAAAATATCTGTCTCGTATTTCTTCTTATAAGGATAATAATTCCATTCATGAGGGTTCTACCTTCATAAATTAATTTTCTCCCCAAGTCACCATTTCTTGATATCATCACATTAGGGGTTAGTCATTCAACATATGAATTTTGGAGGTCACAAATATTCAGTCTACAACAGCATTCTTGTCTTAGTTCTAATTTTAGTAAAATCTTCTCAAGTGTTTCTCCCTAAAATATGAGTTTGCATTACACACACACACACACACACACACACACACACACACACCCCTGTGTCAGAATAATATCTTTTCTGTATCCATGAAGGAAAAAAGTTGTTACAGAACAATCAATCAGATTCATCAGAGTTTTACTTCTGCTGCATTAAATATCAAGAAACAATAGGGTAATTCCTAGGCCTTTGAGGTTAGGAGTTTAAAAAAATGTCTATCTAGATGAGATGTCATTGATATGTAAAAGCAATAGATATGCAAGAATTCAAAAAATGTCTCACCTGAAACAATTACTTGAAAATGATCCTCCAAGAGGAAAGTCACAATTCAAAACCCAAGAATAGGAACTCTTAATATCAAGAGATTAGTGGTGACCATTGAAACCTATGAAATATATAGTTGAATCTAAATAATCATGGTAAAAATTGGTTCTAAGCAAACATACAGGTTCAAATCAATTCTTCAAAAAGAATATCTATAATTAAAAGATAATTTAATAGCAATACCCTGGGTCCAAAATGCCAGATTATATGAACGAATAAAACATGAGGGGGGAGAAGACATGATGAAATAGAAGGGTACCAAATAGCTTGTCTTAATTGAGTCAGTGCCCAAAACACCATTTCAGTATGGAACTAATAAATTCAAAACCTATGAATTAAATAATATTGCTAAAACTACTAGAATTTTAAAATGCTAAGTTAGACTTTCAAAAAACAAAATGTAGTTCATATAGTAAAACACATCAAGAGTACAGAAGTGGGCAGGAGCGGTGGCTCACACACATAATCCTAGCACTTCGGGAGGCTGAGGTGGGAAGATCACTTGAGGCCAGGAGTTCGAGACCAACTTGAGCAACAGCAAGATCCCATCTCTACAAAAAATAGAAAAATTAGCCAAGCTTGGTGGTTTGTGCCTGTAGTCCCAGCTACTCAGGAGGCTGAAGCAGGAGGATCCCTTGAGCCCAGGAGTTGGAGGCTGCGAGCTATGATGACACTATTTCACTCTAGCCCATGTGACAGAGCAAGACCGTATCTCGAAAAAAAAAAAAAAGAGTAAAGAAATATAAATAACAGAAAGCACAAAACAATGTAACATAAATAAAACTAATCACACTAATTGTAACAATAAATGTAAATGAATTAGACTCTCACTAAATAAAGACTTAGTTTGGATTTTAAACCAAATTACAGTTACTACTTATAAGAGGCTCAAAAGAAAATGAAACAAAAGAAAGAAAAATTTTTAAAAGAACGAAGTTAACAATATAGAAGAGGCAATATTAATTTTAAAAAGGTCTAAATCAAAGTAAAAAATATATGGAACAAGTAGGGTCATATTATATTATTAAATTATATTACATTATAGAAAAATATAAGCCTATATCCATGAATCTTTATCCATAGAATAACACAGTATCAAAATGTATAAAGCCAAACATTATATTTATATGTACATGAGAAATTGGAGTATGACTACTGTAAAGGTTAGTTTACCATATTACTCTCCACTTTTGACAATACACTCACAAAATCAAAAAAGGTCATTGAGAATTTGAATGATTTAGTAGATACATAAAATTTTCTACCCTATCAAACTTCCTGCTCTACAAAGAGGGAATATACTGTCCATTCAAATATTTATGAGACAATTACAGTGTGGCAACAGTGAGACTTCCCTGGGCCCATGAGAAAATTTGTTAAAATTTGCATAAAGTAGAAAGCATGCAGGCCATGCTCTCTAATACTAGAAAATAATGAATAATGAGATGAATTTTAAATTTGAAAAAATATTTCTGGAAATTGACAAAAATCTCTTAAATAACCATGTCAAAGAAAAAGAGAAATCACAATTAAGGATGACAATGAGAACTCTATATTCTGTGATTCCTATTTTTTGGTAGGGGTGGGCTGTTTTGGTCATTGATTTTCCAGTCAAAATGCCTGAGGAATTTTTTTATCCTTGTATTAGAGAAACAGAATGAATGGGATGTATGTGTGTTTGTGTATCTGGAAAAAGAGATTTATTTTAAGGAATTGGTTTACAGGACCGGGGCAGCTGGCAAATCCAAAATCTACACATTGGGCTGGCAGCTGGGAGACCCAGGGAAGCTGTAGTTCAAATCCAAAAGCAGCCTGCTGGCAAAATTCTCCCTTTTGGGGGGAAAGTCTGTCTGGTTTTCCTTAAGGCCTTCAACAGACTGGAGAGAGCCTCACGTACGGAGGGTCATCTGCTTCACTCCAAAACCAAGTCAAAAAATACCGTCTCAGAAACACCTGTGAAGTTTGCCCAAAGATCCAGGTGCTGTGACCTAGCCAAGTTCACACATGAGATGAACCACCAAAATCCTTATAACTCCAAATGCTTGCCATTATGGTCCTAGCTTCGGTTTTGTATTCAAAATAAGTGCTTCTTATCCGTATATGCAGAAAACTTGTCACATCAGAGGAGTGCTTTTTCAGATATGTCAAATCACTGTTTCTGTCCTGGCTTCCATGCCATTATTTCTTTTTCTCTTCATTCTTGAAGAGCATCTCATGTTTACCCCTTCCATTACTGTTTTGACTTTCCATCTCTTCAATTCTGCTCAGTGCTGCCTTTAAGAGAAATTTAATTTCTTCATTACAATTTTTTTAAAAATACAATCCTTTCTTATCCCAACCAATTGAGCCTTTCTTTTCCAAAATATTTTCTTTTATTTTGTGATTATGTCCATCTTATTTTGGGGGTTACCATGCACATTGTTTCAGAATTACGGAGATAGTACAGCACAGATTTTTAAAAATTGTTACTGGTTTAATTTATTCATTTTATAAAATAAAAATTTGGAACCCTAATGTGTTTCCCAGGTTTTGGGGAGATATTTTACTGGCATATGAAACACAAAATATGATAACCATTTCTTTAAAATGTATTAATTTTTTAAATTAGCAAATAATTGTGTATAAAGTGATGTACGGAAGAAACCTAAGTGTCCATCAATGAACGAATGGCTAAAGAAAAGGTGATATATATACACAATGGAATCCTATACAGCCTTAAAAGAAATCCCGTCATTTGTGAAAACATGGATGTAACTGGAGGACATTATGCTAAGTGACATAAGCCAGACACAGAAACACAAATGCTGTATTATCTCACTGATAGTTAGAATCTAAAAAAGCTGATCTCATAGGAACGGAGAATAGAAAGGTGGTTACCAGAGGCTTGGTGGGGAGAGGGGAGGGGTGGGAAAAGGGGAGGTGTTGATGAAAAGGAGCAAAGTTTCAGTTAGACTGGAAGAATAAGTTTTAATGATCTATTGCATTGCATAGTGCATGGTGACCACAGTTAATAACAATGTATTGTGTACAGTTGTCCCCCTTATCCTCAGGGGATACTTTCCAAGACCCCGTGGATGCCTGATGCCACAGATGTACAGAACCCTACATACACTATGTTTTTTCCTAAACATACATATCTATGATAAAGTTTAATTTAAGAATTAGGCACAGGCCAGGCGTGGTGGCTCAAGCCTGTAATCCTAGCACTCTGGGAGGCCAAGGTGGGCAGATGGCTCAAAGTCAGGAGTTTCCAACCAGCCTGAGCAAGAGCAAGATCCCGTCTCTACTAAAAATAGAAAGAAATTAATTGGCCAACTAAAAATACATAGAAAAAATTAGCTGGGCATGGTGGCATATGCCTGTAGTCCCAGCTACTTGGGAGGCTGAGGCAGAAGGATTGCTTGAGCCCAGGTGTTTGAGGTTGCTGTGAGCTAGGCTGACGCCACAGCACTCTAGCCCGGGCAACAGAGTGAGACTCTGTCTCAAAAAAAAAAAAAAAAAAAGAATTAGGCACAGTAAGAGATTAACAACAATAGCTACTAATAAAATAATGGAACAACTATGACAATATACTATGATAAAAGCTATGAGAATGTGGTCTCTTTCTCTCTCTCTTTCTTTCTTAACATCTTACTCATACTGCACTCACCCTTCCTGTGATGATATGAGATGGTACAATGCTTCCGTGATGAAATGAGGTGAGGGGAACGACGTAGGCACTGTGTCGTAGCATTAGGCTACTACTGACCTGTTGTTACATCAGAAGTAGGATCGTCTGCTTGGGGTGATCCTGGACCACAGAGCCACGAGGATGTCAATGGCTGGATGTCAGGAGCAGACAATGTTGATGACTAACTGGGGGGTTGTGTCCACAGTGGGGATACTCTGGACAGAGGGAAGACTCACGTCCGAGGTGGGACAGTGCCGGGATGGCATGAGGTTTCATCACACTACTCAGAACGGCACTCAATTTAAAACTCATGACTTGTTTATTTCTGGAATATTCCATTTAATATTTTTGAACCATGGTTGACCAGAGGTTACTGAAACCTCAGAAAGCAAAACCATGGATAAAGGGGGACTACTGTATTTCAAAACTGTTACAATAATAGACTTTTAACATTCTTATCATGAGAAAAAATGATAAATTGGTGAGCTGATGGATATGTTAATTATCTGGATTGAATCTTTCTATTAATATATGCATAGATTGAAGCATCACATTGTCCACAAATGAGGCCTTTATCTTTTCATTTCCTATCATTATCTTCACATCTTGGCCTATTCACTTAGCATGTCTTTCCACGCCTCCTTCATAGGAGCCCTGTCCAGCAGTTTTCTGGAATTTTCTCCCATTTCCTATAAATTATTTTCAAAGCCAAGCTGTTTCACAGACTTGTTGGAAATTTATCCACTTTCCTTATACTGCAATGTGTTTTCACAGGCCCCATTTTTTATGTTCATTTATCTCTGAATTCTGAGACATCTACTCAGATGAAATCTTCACCAAAGGTCAGGTGTACAGACGAACTCTGGCCCTGTTAGTGCCACTTTGGCTGCTGGTCGATGTTCATAGCTGCTGCTCAATTTCTCACTCCATGTATATATTTTTCTTGTGCCCCTCTGCTGGGCCTGGGGCTACCTGGCCTTGTCCTGACTCTTGCTGTTCATCTCATAAAGTGAGAGCTGTGCAGTAGAGAGACCGCTGCCTCACTTTCTCTCTAGCGAAGTTGGTAAAGCCTCTGCTTGTCTGAGTTGGAGGGCAATGAGCAGGGATGTGACTTAAAGTGTTTTCCTGCTTCACTTTAGACTGTCTGGTTTACTGTTTCAGATAACACCGATCCACAGGCCTTGTAATTAGTCCATATGCTAGATAGCCAGTAACACACAATGCTGGACTCGCAGGCTTAGATTTTGGTCGTTTTCTGTGTTTTAATGGATAACAGAGCAAGACTGCATCAGGGACTTCCAGCCATTTAAGATCAACAGCTCTTTTCCTTTGTTTTGAAAGAGTATTATTATCTAATTATTTTATATCTGTCCCAGACCCCACTAGCAGTTTAAGAGTGCCTTGGCATCCATGGATTTGGCAGTCACACATTTAATATTAGTCGTTTCAGCTTTTCTTTGATTATTCCAATGGTACCTAATGCGTAGAAGGCTGCCATTGTACTGGGGCACAAATTTTAATTGTGCAGTGCCAGGCTGATGTGTGGGAGCAAGTAGCACAGCCACCGAGCAAAGTTGGTGACTGTCCAGCATACACATCCCCCTGTGATGTTGTTGTCTGCTACTTGCTGATACACATCCAGCATTTCCGCTGAAATGATTTTTTAATTATATGTCTTTGTGGGAAAAAATCAGCCACTTAGTGAGAGAGAAAATTGCAATGATAGTTGAAATGACCTGTGACATGAAGTACGCAAAAAAGAACTTGTGCAGGAAACATGATCCCTGAGAAAAGCAGGACCCTGCATAAATGTCTCTGCATGTGCACAGTTAGGTGTTAAAGAAAATCTTAGGACAGCCCTGGTAAAGGGCCCGCTGCACTGCGTTGCATAAATCCGTTAAGTTCTTGCTCAGTTAGTTTGGGTGGAGGTTATGGGACCTGTAAATATTTAGATTCAGTTCGATTATTGAGGAACTAAGGCTGCAGAAAATTAGCCTGCAAGATTAGTAGTTTTTACCACAACTTCTCTTGGTTACCCCTTTATGGAGCTCTTGCTAAATGCCAAATAAGTATTACATGCCAGACATGTTATATACATGATATCATTTAATCCTCAAAATAAGTCCACCAGATTTGTGTTATTATCTCCAGTTACAGATAAAGAAACAAAGTCTCAAATAAGTATCTCTCTGAAGTCACCCAGCCAGTATGTAGCAGGATAGGAATTTGAGCTTTTCTAACCAGAACACCTCTGGGCCTTTCTCTGACACACTAAATGAGCCTCTTTAAACTATATTCCTACTTACTTATGGGGAAAAAAATGTAATGAGGATTCTGTTTTATCTCTGAGTCCAACAGGACTTGAATAAAATGTGGTGCTTCTTAAGAACAAGGTCAAGGTTGAGGAGGGAGGATCACTTGAAAACCAGGAGATCAAGATGAGCCTCAGTAACATAGAGAGACTCTGTCTCTAAAAAATAAAAAAATTAGCTGGGCATGGTGGCTTGTACCTGTACTCCCAGCTACTCCGGAGCCTGATACAGGAGGATCGCTTGAGCCCAGGAGTTTGAGGCTGCAGTGAGCTATGATCCCACCACTGCACTTCAGCCTGCACAACAGAGTAAGACCCCATCTGCGACAAAAAAAAAAAAATTAAGGTAAAATTTGTCCTGTTAAGGCTCAATTTTGCAACAAACCTACAGAATTAACTAGGCAACAATGAATGGTTGGGAATAAGCACCTTTCCTGCGTGCTCAGTTTCATACACAGAGCAAAGTCCTTTGTGTTACCTTATTCCATTAGAGAACTGCACCCAACCACTGGCTGTCAAGACAGATGTTTAAAATTACAGAGCTGAGAGCAAATTTAGAGTGGCATCAGTCAGCCACTTCATTTTATGAATAAGAAAACTCAGGGTCAGAAATATCAAGGAGCATCTCTAAGGCATGGTAGTTAGGGTTAGTTAGATTGCTAGTGAAAGAGCTAAAACTAGAATTCACGACTCCTGGCTCACAAGCAGGGTTTAGCCCGCAATACCATATTAATAGCTTTGAAAAGTAGTCTTTTACTTTGTTCTACCTCTGACATTTTCATAAAATCTGCATACCAAATCCACAACTAATTGCGTAATCCTCTTTGCTTAAATGAGCAAGCTTCTACCAGGGCTAGCTTCCAATCTTTACAAAACGGCAGGTGTAAACTAATATAAATTGCTTGCACTATTGAAAACAAGATATTTGCAGAAGAAAAAGAAATTCATTATAAAGCTCTGCAAAGAAGCACACGCCTATAGTACACAGGGTGAGTCAGAGGGTGTGGTGAGGGAACAGAAACAGAAAACTGATAATCACTCAACAAGCCAAACAAAGCAAATGCTGCAGAATCTCCATTCTTCTTGCTCAGGGGTGAAGGCTAGGAAGGGATCTGGTGCTCTGAGGCTGGGATTTTATCCCCTGCAAGGAAGAGGTCAGAAGCAGAAGAACCGAATGCACAGTGCTGAGAACACTGGGTTTGCACGCGGCTGGCCTGCCCTGCCCTGCCCCCGCCCGGCCCTCCTCTGGGTTAGGCCTGGGCTGTGTCTGGCCTGTATCACTGCAGGAGCCTCGGAAATGGCCTGCCTGCCAGGTCTTTGACTGCAGCCAGGGATCTGTCACATTAATGCTGACTTGACAGGTCAAGCCAGGCAGCAATATTTCTCTGTATCTTACAGGCAAAGTCCAAGCTCCTCAGCTGCACCCAAGATCTGCAGGAATGCAGGCCTCCGCCTGGCCTGCTGGTCTACCATTTTCCTATCCGTGAGTCCTCGTTCTACTCATGGGTCTTCTTGGTGTGTCCCAGGTACGCATAATACATTCCTGCTGTTACTCTATCTGAAATTCTCATTCCTTCCTTCCCCTCTTCTCCGTGTTTCTATGCCTTTCCTGAACCTTCAGGTCCAGCTCGGCGCCCTCCGGGAAGCTTTCTTTGAGTATCCCAGCAACAACGCCAACAACGCTGTCCTAGGGCTGCTGCCACTGGTGGAGGTGGGTGAGACTCATAGACCAGGCACATGCTACGTGTTTCCTCGCGGATTATCTCATTAAGTCTACACAACAATCCTGTGCAGTAGGTGTTGATATCTTAGTGAATAACCCCAACTCAAAGTGGATTAATACATGAAAAAGTTATTTTTTCATTGAAATAAAAAGTCTAAGGAAAGACATGGCTCCAATCAGACACCAGGAACAAGTCTTTCTTCATCTCTTAGCTCAGTTTCTATGGAGTGGCTCCTTTCTAGGGCTCAGGAGGAGGCTGCAGAAACTTCAGGCTGTCATCTCTCACACCCAGGCAGCACAAGGCAGTGAGACTCTTTCCTGGACTTCTTAGCCGGCTTTTCATTCTGTCTCCATGGCTACGAATAAGTCGTTTGGCCATCTCTAAGTCAATTTTTGTGACCAGGGGAATGGGATTGGTGATTGGTTTTGCCGAGTTTCGTGTGTCCTGTCCTTGCCACTCCCTCAAAGCACCCATGCAAGGGCTGGGTGCAGTGGCTCACATCTGTAATCCCAGTACTTTGGGAGGCCAAGGTGGGAGGATCACTTGAGGCCAGCAGTTGGAGGTTGCAGTGAGCTATGAGCCTGGGCAACATAGTTAGAACCCATCTCTACAAAAAAAACCAAAAAAGTTAGCCAGGCACAGTGGCGCACATCTGTAGTCCTGGCTGCTCAGGAGGCTAAGACAGGAGGATCGCTTGAGCCCAAGAGTTGGAGATTGCAGTGAGCTATGATCCACCACTGTACTCTAGTCCAGGTAACAGAGTGAGACCTTTTCTTTAAAAAAAAAAAAAAAAAGCACCCAGGCCAAAGTATGTGAATAAGTGGCTCTGTAATGAAAGAATTGCTAGAAAGCCAAAAACCGTAAGTCATGTAGGAGTCCATGAAACATTTTGACAGTGAAGGAATTTCTGCACACTAAAAATAAAATGGGCCCTGCTTATTTAGACAGCATGGGGAGCATCTTTAATAATAAGTTTGAATGACAGAGCCAATTGGAGGTTGGCCACCAGCAAGGATTTTCCAGATCTGTCTTCAGCTGGACTGGAAGAGGAAACATGAACTCCATTTCCAAGTCAACTCTCAAAGTGTTGTCTAAAACCTTCTAAAATAGGTTATTTTATTGTGGGAACTAATGCAAAAATGGACTTACGATTTGGTCATTTTCTTCAAAGAATTCTCTGACTAGCAAACTGAGTGGAATCTTTTTTATTAGTTCCAATCTGCTCTCATGTGGTGGTGTCAGAGTCCTGCTGAGTGAATATGCTCACGTAGAGCCAGGGTGATTACAAAGCATATCTGCATGCCTTGGGCTTTGCTGGTGACCCTTGCCATGAGTGGCAGTTCTTCCTTCTTGTGTGTGCTTGAGCTTCCCTCACTCGGCGCTTTTGTAGTTCTTGGGTTAGTTTTTGTCATACTGCACAATTTCTCGTCTCTCCTTTGCAAATTACACTTCAAAATCAATAGTAAATTGACCTATAAAAAAAAGCCCGCAAATTACTTCGTGGGTTCATGGCCTAGCATATTCACTCAGCCTCCTTTGAAATACTGCAGAAATGCAAAAGCGGTTTTCTATATCATCATTAGTAACACTAATAGCACTGTATCAGGCACTAGACTAAGCCCTTTATATTATTTTTCTTATCTTTTTCCTACAGGTGCTCTCTGAGGTACGTACTTAACTTGGCTCCTCCTAGCAGATAGAGGAACTGAGGTTTGGAGAGATTACGTCAGTTACCCAAGGCCGCCAGGCCGAGATCCAAACCCAGAGTGTCTGCCTTCTGGCTCCTTAACAAACATTCTAAAAACTGTGTTACTGGCATCTAAGCAGGCTTTCAGGACAGCGAATATGCACTAAAACAATAACATCAATGGCATGGTGAGGATAATGGGAAGGAAAGAGGCACTTTGATTATTCATGCACTGGCACAGTGAGGCATATTTCCCCCCAATCTCAGGAGAACATGGTACTTCATACTTTCAGACTGAGTTAACTGCAGATATTTAGTTAGATGCTCGCAAGGGTACCACATTCTCAAAGCGACAAGGTCACGGAAGCCTGGCTCCATTTCAGTCTCTGCCTTCTGCGGCCGGTGCAGTGAATGCCGAACTTCCCCTCCCCTCTCCCACCCCCAGCACGGAGGAGGTGGAATCTGCAGATGTTGGCATAAAAGGCAGGAATGTTTATTTCTTCCCTTAAGTGGCCACTGCCCCTCTTTTCCCTGTACCCATCTGCAGCCCCAAATTCAGACCACCAAGTGGAAGGGGTGTGAATAAAGATGCCAGAGCTTGTCCCAGCTGGGCCTGTGTTTCATGTCTTTTGAGAAACAAGGTAGCATCAGACAGGACCCTGAGGGTCATCTGGGAGACCCTCTTGCTCAGTGCAGGACATGCCCCTCGCCCAGCATCCTAACAGGTAGTGGTACCCTTGACCTGCATCCTCCCAGGGGCAGACGGCTAGCTGTCTCGGAGAATTAATCTGCAACATAAAAAGTTCTCATGTTCCATGACTGGCTTCTGCCTCAAGATTATCAGATTAAAAAACAACAAAGACGAGTAACTTACCTCATAGTCCAGATTTGTTAGTGACCCTAGGCTGTACTCTCACTTACCTACTCCTGCAACATAGGGCAGGTAAAGCATCTTGCACAGTTAAAAGGTAACCGGGTGTGGTTTGTTTATCTCTGGCATTCACAGGCCGAGCAGCTGGTACATTAGCCTGCTCTGTGGACACAGCCCTCAAAGCCTCTTAGCTGACACAGAAAAAGACTGTCTCTCTTTCGGCTTCTCAGCATGTGAAATGGAAATCAAGCCTTCCTTTTTCTACTGGAGTGTTAACTCTCTTCCCCTTTCCTCCCACGGTCTCCCTGTTATTCTGTCCTCTCTGTCCACCACTCTCTCTCCTCTCAGGGACCTGTCCCTTTTGCTCATCTTTTGCTCTCCTTGTCTCTCTTCCCTCTTTGCACCTGTCTCTGTCCATGGATGAGATTCCACGTTACTTAGTCTGCAGGTCTAGATGGAACGTATGCCTTGGTGACAGAGTAATGGCAGTTCCAATAATTCATTCCAAAGTGACTGGGCTTATGCCAGGAGGAGTGGAGTCCACAGACTGGATCACCAGCACTTAGGTAAGCTTTGAAGAGACAGATGGTGGTGAATTCCAGGATGCTTCCAGATGCATGGAAGCATCTGGATGCATGGAGGAGTCCCCAAATTAGTGCCACCTAGTGGTTTGCTAGAGCAAGGTCTGCAGCTCAGGTCAGCAGCAGCAAGGAGAAGATGATGTTCTGTGCTGCACAGGTCCTGTTCTCCCACGATGCACAGGCCCTGTGCCCTGCAAGATGCTGTGTCATTGTCCTGTTTAATCCTCACATACTATAATCTCTCTGAATGAGGCGCCCAGGGATCAAGGAGGGTATGGGGTTGGAATTCTGACACTCACATGTCTGACTCTAGAGCTAGTGTTCTTTCCACAACACATACCGAGGAAACTAGAAAGCTACCTAGATGCAGTTTCCACAATTTGGACACCAGAATCTAGTAGGAGTAATATTTAATTTTCCATGATTTTGACTAGATGCTAAGATGTTCGGAAAGGGTGTAAGAGGAAGATTCCACAAATTGAAGGTTGTACAGTCACACACACTTTAAATAGATGGCTTTCCATTTCCATAGTTAAAATCAAAAGAATTCATAAAATCCACTTCTGTTTATAATGAACATGGAGTCTCCCTGATTCTTCATTTTTCAAGTGGAAAGAAGTGTTGGCATTTCTGGTTTCAGAATTGTGTTAAGATCTTTTTGTCATCAACAATGAAAAGAAAATACCACCTCCATCCTCATGGTTTTTGAGACTTGCTAAGTTCAACTAAATGTCAACATTTACCATCAAATACCCAATCAAAAAAGAAAAAAAAGATAGGCTGCTTTGATGAAATAGCAATGAAATTTATTAAATTCAAACAGCAGAAGTCTCTCGTGTTAATCCACACAACCAAAACCAGAAGACCCCTCAGAAGACCCTGAATCAGATGTCGTGGGGGAGTGCAGCAGTCTTTGAGCTAAACGTGAGATTCATTGGTGCGCAGGGCTGGTCTGTGCACAGAAAGAGGTTGAGAATCGGCACTTTAAACTTTATAGTTGCCATCATGATCCCTTGAGGGCCCGTCTCTCTGTGATCATGGGGAGAAACAGTCTTCTGCGCAGCAGCCAGCGAGGCCCCGGGAGACACAGAGATGGTTCCTTCTCCCACCCAGTGTCACAGCAGCCCTGCTGGGCTCTGCAGTGCATGTTTACAGCTGTCCCCTTTCCTAGCAGAGGGGAAGAGAGCTCTTCCTCACTGTGTGGTGTTAATGGTGTGGAATTCAAGGCTCAGCGCGTGGCTTTACCCAGAAAGGAGATTCATCTGTTGGTCGTGTGAAAAATTCCTTGCAGATGGACTTCTTTTGGGCTTTAGTTGTCTGGGACTTCTTACCTGAGTGAAGAGAAGGGTCATTTCTCTCTTACCAAAGCAGAAAACATGTTGGTATGTAATAAAATGGAGATTACTGGTAACTTCCTTTTTCTAAATCCCAGAGAGATTCAGTCCTGATTTAATAATGATCCCATAATGCCTCATTAACTATGATACTTGAAACAAAGCTCTCCAGTTTCTCACTGGAGTATGAGGGAGAGAGAGAGAGAAACTGAGAGAGAAAGATTAATAGAAAGAGAAAGAAGCAGAGACAGAAACAAACAGAGATGGGGGGAAAATCCAAATACAACAATCCAGGGGACTCATGAGGTCCAAACAGTGTCTTCTGCAGGAAGGAGCATAAAAGAAATGTCTTGCACCTCCTCCAATCTTCTAGGCAGAGATCGCTGTGTTCGCGTTGATAATTCATTGAGATGGACTCATCTACCTGGACACCTGGCCCACCAGCAGCTGATTGGGAAGCCCTTGAGCAACTCTTGGGTAAATCCTCCATGTAAGGAAATGGCAGGGAGAGAAAGAGGAAGAGGGAAGACCGACTAGAGAGAGGTGGGGGAGATGGGGAGAATGGGAAGGGAAAGGGGGAGAGTGGTAGGTTGGAGGAAGAAAGGGAAGGGGAAAGCAGAGAAAAAGAAAGGAAGATGTACCAGAGAAAGTGGGGAAGGGAAAGGGAGAGATTACTGAGAAAGAGGATGAAAGGAAAAGAAACAAAGAAAACCCAGAAGCCCCTGCCATCCTTCTTGCCAGCCATCTCCCAGAGCAGTCGTGGAGAGGAAGAGACCCTCTCCCGGAGGACACTGGTTTGCAGCAGCCACTGGCAGGGGCCCGGTGCCCTAGTTGCATAGTAACCAAGTCGTGGTGGCTGGGAGTCTCTCTGCTCTGGACTGCTGGGCTGCTTTCTGGTTTCACATCCTGGACACTGACTAGTACAGCGACATCGTCACTGTTCACTCATGCGTATCCCAGTCCACTCTCCTTGGCTGCCAGGTTACCTCGATGTCATGCAAATCATTCTCGTTATGGTAACAATGGCTGGATACTTTCTGGACAGCCCTTGTATATTTATCTGTCTCCTGTCACAGAATATAACTGTTGCAAGATCAGGAATTTTGTGTTTTATGCACTGTTGGACTCCAGTGCCAACAGAGTGCTGGAACATAGAAGAAGCTCAGTAAATACCTGTTGAATGAATAAACACTCATTTATAGGTGGGAAAACTGAGGCAAGGAGAGGCTAATTATCTTACCTGAAGTTCATAAATACTCAAGGCTCTCTCCTCTGTCAAAGCATTTCTAATATGAGATCTCATTTGTTCTTCTCAACAGCTCTGTGAGTCAAGGGGGACAGTCTTAACCCCACACAATAGATAAGGAAACTGTGGCCAGTAAAATTAGCATCCTGAAAGTAAATCCTAGGCTGTCCCACAAGTCTGAATTCCTCTTGTGTACTTTTTTCACTTTCTTCAATGCCCAAACATGTTTTTCGGGTTGTGTATGTTTAAAATTATATTCTCAAACCACCCCTGCCACGTGTCAAAGACGAAGTTGCATGGGTCTAACACATTCGTGCCATCAGAGGAGCCAGGTCAGCTCGTGTCCTTTTTGCCTTAAATAACCTGAAATCCCTTCTCCCTGTTCTGGGATTCTTCAGGCCTCAAGTCATGAACAGATACTGGTGGAAAACTCCTTGGTAATGTTAGCACTTGTCTAGTGAAAGCAAAAACTGCTATCCAAAATGACACTCTAAGATTCCTTCCAGGTTAGTAAGTTCATGCTCTATTTGCTGTTCATTTATTCATTCTATGAGACATTTATTATGTCTACCAAGTGGGGTGAGCAACCATTGCAGTTTGCCCAGGAATGGGGGTCCTCCTGGGGTGTAAGACTTCGAGTACTAAAAACCCAAAAAGTTTCAGGCAAACCAGAATGAGTTGATCACCCTAATAGGCTGAGTTTTCTTTCTTTCTTGGTTTTTTTTTTTTTTTTTTGGCTTTTTGGTTTGTTTTTGAGGTTTTTTATTAAAGGTAGTTAGTGTATTAGGCCAAATAATGGCCCTCCAAAATGTCCACGTTTTAATCCCTGAAACCTAAACCTGAAACCATTTCCTTATATGGCAAAAGGGCCTATGCAGACATGATTAAATGAAGGATCCTGAGATGGGAAGATTGTCCTGCATTATCCTGGGGCTCAGTGATCGCAGGGGTCGTTAGGGTCGAAGACAGAGAGGCACTGTGATGATGGAAACAGGGAGAGGGGAGGCAGTTGGCCGTGGAGCACAGGTTGGAGTGATGGGTTTTAAAGATGGAGGAAGAGACCACAGGCCAAGGAAAGTGGGCAGCCTCTAGAAGCTGGCAAAGGCAAGGAAACATTCTCCCCTGCTGCCTCCAGAAGGAATGGAGCCCAGCCAGCACCCTGATTTTAGACTTCTGACCTCTAGAAATGTAAGAAAATTAATTTGTGATGTTAGCTAGCAACATCGCATTGCATCTCTCTGCGTCTTTTTCCATCATCATTTTTCTCTTAACACAGCTGGGAAAGGCTCTTTGCTTTTAAGGAAGGATTCATGGGATTAGATTGGGCCCACCAAATAATCCAGGATTATCTCCCTTATTTTAAGTCCATCCTCAAACTCGATTCCCCTTTGCCAGGTAATGTAACACAGTCACAGGTCTTGGCAATCAGAATGCAGACATCTTTGCAAGGCCATTGTTACTACCATGCCCAGCAATCCTAAGCAAGTGCTGTTGACCCAACATTTATGTTCAGATCAAAACACACCTGTGAACATTTATAACATCTTTATGTGTTATTGTCAAAAACTGGAAACAACCCAAATTTGTTGGTGAATAGATTAAAAAAAAAAAAACTAGTACATCTACACAGGGACTACTACTTAGCCAAAATGAATGAACTATTGACACATGCAGCAACATGAATGACTCTGAAGGCATTATGCTCAGTGAAAGAAGCCAGATTCAAAAGAGTGTGTAATGTGTGATTCCATTTATGTGATACCCTGAAAGAGATAAGACTATATAGATAGCACATAGATCAGTGGTTTCCAGGGCTAGGGATGGGGGGGGGTGACTGCAAAGGGACTTGAGGGAACATGTAGGGATGGTGGAAATGTTCTGTGCATTGATTGTGTCATGACTGCATGGGTTTGTGTAAACCCATAGAACTGTGTAATAAAATACCCTGGGTAAATGTTACTGTATGTAAATTAAACCTCTGTAACCCTGAGTTTTGAGAGGTGGGCAGTTGTGGGAGAGAAATAAGCTAGGTTGGAATAAGGAATAAGGTTGAAAGGTGTTATTAATATTTTGAAAAATTTGCTCCTGTCTTACTCCAGTGGTGGTGCCTGTTGTCCTGAAGAGAGACACATCAGGTGACATGTCCCCGCTTATATGGCAGGAGGTAGGTGTAATCAGGGCAACATTATGACTTTCATGGACCTCTTCCTCCATTAAAAAAAAATTAAAAGTTATATTTTATGACTTTGTGAGTATAAGCTTTTTCTTCTGATTAGAAAAATTTTTAAAAAATCAAAACCTTTTTGTAGGCCCCTAAAAGTGACATGAACCCAAGGCACTATAGGTGAAACGTGGGCCCTGCATGTGACCCAAGCCAACTGGAGGGGAAAATCAGGCTAATTATTTCCTACAGTGAATGACCAGGAGCAGGAATTATGCATTCTGTTTCCAGTGCTGTCATTGATTTTCCAATAGTTTCAAAGAAGCTAGCTAACCCCTCTGGGTCTCAGTTCACCAATTCGTGAAGAAGGAATAAAAATTCAACACTTGCTTGAAACCTGTTTTTAGGGTCATAAATATTAAACATTCATTCAGCAAATATTTGCTCTGTACCAGGCATGGTATGGTAGACGGGAAAATCCAGGATAAATCCCACACAGTCTCTAACCTGAATTCCCTTGAAAGAACACTCTATCATTAAAAATGTGTACAATAGATTCTTGAAAAAGCACCTGCTTTTCCTTTGTCTGCTTTCATAATTGATCCTTCAAATATTGATTATTCTACATGTGTGTATAATATATCTTACACACACACATCTCTCCAGGCAGTGGCTTGTAGCCACAAGGGTTTAATTGCAAATATAAATTCTGGAGAAACCATGCTTTCTAGTGGGAGATTTCTATCAACAATTCAAGTGCGATTTCCTACGATTACATGTCCATAAACTGTTTATGGATGGTCTCCGGAAGTCCAGGTGTGCCACTTTTAAATTTTCTTTCACTCCACCCTTGGAGAACTGAATTGATGAAGGTAGTGGTAGGAATACAATATGACGGGATTAACAGAAAACCCTCCACCAAGGATGTCTCCCCTGCTGGCTTCCTACCCATGCCTGATAGACTACTGGGAACGATTCTTTTTTTCCCAGCATATTATGGGGGTACAAATGCTTAGGCTACATATATTGCCTTTGCCCCGCCTGAGTCAGAACTTCAAGCGTGTCCATCACCCAGACGGTGCACACCGCACACACTAGGTGTGAATATACCCATCCCTTCCTCCCCACTCCCACCTGCCTGACACCCAATGAATGTTACTACTATATGGGCACATAAGTATTGATCACTTAATAGCAATTTGATGGTGAGTACATGTGGTGCTTGTTTTTCCATTCTTGTGATACTGGGAACCATTGTTTGCTTTAGGTTAAATATTGGCTTTTCCCTATAAGACCTCTTTAAATATTCAGATACTCCCTCCACCTACGTCAGATGGTTTTCCACGGGGGCAACATCTGGGCATCACGTAGAGACAGACAGGACTGAAAGAGTAAGTGAAAGGAAGCCTTGAAACAACCCCTCCCCAACCCCACCACCGTTTCAATCTTACCCTGGTCTTGAGATAAATTCCTTGTCAGTCCGTCAATAAATATTTATTCCGTAGCTCCTGCTAGGTTGTGAGGGGAAGCGTCTCTGTCGATCTCAATTAAAACTCTGTTGTCTTAATGTCATCAGTGACAAACTACCTCAGATGTCACCCATCCTGTGCTGCTCTATTCTTAGAAACAAGCTATGTGAGTACTTCTTTCCCTATGACTTTTGTGATTTTGCTCTAGCAACTAAGGATTCAGAAGAACTTTGAATAGCACAGCTCATTTCCCCAAATAGGCAAGACCTTAAATAGCACCCAGAGTTGACTCTATCATTATCTTGGTTTTCTCTTTAATTGTGTTTCCTTGGATGACGGATCCCTTTTAAACTAATAACTTTAATACATCAATGACATTTTAAAATGATTGCTTTTTTCTGCCCACTAGTTCCTCCCTCCTTGACTCCTAGAGGTGAAAGAGAATGTTGCTGATGCCACTTCTGCAGGTTTTTATAACATGGTATTCATCACACCCACAGGAGAGGCTGAAACTTTCATTTTAAAAAAAATTTAAAATAAAATTTCTCATCAAAAGAGTTTTATAACCTTAACAACTACGAGAATACACATTTAGCTCTTACTCCTTAGTATAACAGGTCTTTATATTTCTCTGTGGGCTTTCAGATCTTCAGGTCTGTGCCTAGTTTTTACTTCTGTAACCGGAGCCTCCCGGGCCGCACCAGCCCGGGCAGATAATCAGATGGGTGTGGCTCAGTCTCACAATAGCAATCCCCATGTCCCTGCCTTCCCCAGCAGAATCACGAGACACCCCGGCCCTTCTCCCTAAGTCTGTTTGGTCTCTGAGTTGGCTCTGGGCAAGGCAGTCTTGTTGAAGGGTTGCCAGAGAAGGTCTCCTTTCTAGAGCTGGTGGCACCATTATTTATTCTCCCAGTCTGTTAACCGTGCAGGGGAGCAGACAGTGGTACTGTCGGCTGTTCTTGAGGGGCTCCTTGTCTGTTGAATAAGACCCCCATCCAGAGAGAGGAGTGCAGCTCAGTGCGGCAAGGGCTCTACTGCCCACTGGAACAAAGCAATTACGTGAGCTTGGGGGAGGGGAAACAGTGGCCTGGGGGGCGCTGGAAGATTGAACAGAGCATGAAACCACTCAGTAGGCCCTAGTCAAAGGGACAGACAGGGAAAGGTCACTCCAGGCCAGTCGTTCTCAGCCCTGGTTGACCATTAAAATCACCTGGGAAGTTTTCTTAAAA
Source organism: Lepilemur ruficaudatus (assembly GCA_963574885.1). Taxonomy (NCBI): domain Eukaryota; kingdom Metazoa; phylum Chordata; class Mammalia; order Primates; family Lepilemuridae; genus Lepilemur; species Lepilemur ruficaudatus. The sequence continues at coordinate 109,494 of CAUYRT010051052.1, forward strand.
AATACCAATGGAGCCTCAGCTTCCAGCATCTCTGATTTAATTGGCCTGGGTTGGGACCCAGACGAGGAAATTTAAAAATGTTCCCCAGGCAAGGTTAGAATGAAGCCTATGGTGCTGGATTAGAGTTGAATTTGTTTATTTTAATATAAGCATACACACACACACATAGAAAGATAGAGAAATAAATACAGATGGATATGTGTTCGTGGGTCAATGTGCACATATTTCCTAGTTCTGTCCTCCAAGAAGGCCAAGTAGCAGTGGCACCACAGGCGTCAGGAGTACACCTGACACCCAGATCTTAGTGTCTAAACATCATGCTCCAATGACGGGAGCAAGGCTCCCTGGGGAGAGGACAGATTGTAAGGCTTGAAGCAAGGAGCACACAACATGAATCCAGAGCATCTTTGCAGTACCAGAAAGTAAGTGTATTGAAAGAAGGTGGCCGGGGAACGAAGGGAGCATGTCAGACAGACGTGGGGCCAGCCTCAAAGAGCCCCAGTGGCCAAAGCCGGGGCAGTGTGAGCAACAAACCCACAGCATAAGATAAATACCCAATGTGTTTATACCCACATAAACACATGATTGAATAAGGACATAAAGGGGGAGAAGGGAAAACTCTTCCATATAGAAAGAATTCCAATGCATGAACATAGAAGAAATGAAGGAAATAGAAAATCGCCTTGAGAACACCAGAGAAATAGTTGCTGTAGACAAGATCCGTAGATGAATATTAAAATTCGTGGGCAAAACTTTGAAGAAAAACAGGATATTTGCACAGCCTCAAAGTATTGCCCTTAAAATATTTTTAGTTACTGTGGTTGTTTTAACACAAGTCACAGTTTATATATATATATATACATATATCCTCCTCCAAAAGGCGAGGCTTAACTCCCTTTCCCTTGAGCGTGGGCTGGACTTAGTGAACAGCTAATATGAACGGAAAGGGAAAACCAGTAACTTTACAGTGGAGAAACCTGGAAGACATCGCCTCGACCAAGGGATCAGGGTTGATACGACCAGTGACAAATCCGGTTGATATCACATGCCCCGGGTATGTGAAGCAAGAAGGGCACATAGCCTCAGGGGTATTCTTCCCCCAAATCCAAAACCCCAGCTTAATCATAAGAAAATATTGGACAAACTCTAGGGACATTCTACAAAATATCTGACTAGCACTCTTTAAAAGTGTCAAGGTCCTGAAAAACCAGGAAAGATTGAGAATTTTTCACAGATTAGAGAAGGCTGAGGAGATATGACAAGTAAATACAACATGATTTCTTATTTGGGACCTTTGAACAAAGGACGTTGGTGGGAAAACATAAAATCCAAATGAAGTGTATAGTTTAGTTACTAAAGTGCCATTGTCTATGTCTTAGGTTTTTGTTGTTGTTGTTGTTTGTTTTTGAGACAAGTTCTTGCTCTGTCCCCCAGGCTGGAATGCAGTGGCCAAATCATAGCTCACTGCAGCCTCCAACTCCTGGGCTCCCTAGCAATCTTCCCACCTCAGCCTCCCCAGTATCTGGGACTACAGGTGGGCACTATCATGCCCAGCTAATTTTTTTTTTTTTTTAGAGTTAGGGTCTCACTATATCACCCAGGCTGGTCTCGAACTCCTGGCCTCAAGTGATCCTGTTGCCTCCACCTCCCAAAATGCTGGCATTACAGGCGTGAGCCACCATGCCCAGTCAATTTCTTGGTTTTCATAAATGTATCACAGTTAGGTAAAATGTTAACATTAGGGGAAGCTGGTAAGGGATATACAGGAACTTTATGTACTATCTTTACAACTCTTCCGTAAATCTAAAATCATTTCAAAATTTAAAATATAAATAAGTAAAAAATTTTAAACATTCACCAGGTGATTCTAATGAACCAGCAAGGTCGAGAAGCCCTGTTCTAGGTCAAGGCAGAAAAGTGAGCTGAGTCATAAAATGATAAAATACCAACAGCCATCCAAGGGAAATAAGGAGAAGTTTGCTAAGGTAACATCTTTCTATAGTGAACATAATCAGGGATGGCAGAAAATGAGAGAAGAGAAGCAGTTAGATCAGGTTATAAATAAATAATCTTTTATACTATGCAGGATAAGAGCTTGGTCCTACACTGTTGGCCTTGGGAAGTAATTATAATTTTTTAAGCAGGGTGTAATTGGATCGCATATTTGGTATTAGTTTTCAAGTAATTCTACTGTTACTTAAATGCTTTATAACAATAGCAATCACTTAAAAATATGTTGCAAATTTATTTTTTGAAGGATGTTGATTTATGTGTGGATGCCATAAGAAAAACATTTTGGAAAATGTCAATGTACTTTTCTTTGTGCGTTTCTGCATTATGTCACATTCTTCCTAGTTAAGGAACCCCGGGCACAGACTGGGAAGGGTTAGGATTGTAACAGGAGAAATGCAACAGAAAAGTAAGAGCTAAAGATAAGCTTCCATCATGCAAAGTAGGATTTTGCAGGAAGTAATTTGCAAGCAAAGCTGAGCCAAGCCATAGACCATGAAGTTTATTGTAAGGAAACTCCAGACTAGAAAGGAAGAAACAAGACAAGCTCAACCCTCTGGCCCTAGGAGTGACCTTTCAATAACTAATGTTTTAAATTTTTCCAAAAGCGGATCTTTAACAGAGGTATAATCTTCCTGCAAGTCTTCAGGACAATGTTCTTGGGGAGAGATATAGGCAGGATTATGCAATGACCCTAGGTGCTCAGGTTGCCTGGAAAGTGTGGACTGAAACCAGAAAAACTCAGCTTCTCAAAGGAACAAGACCCTCTTTCCTCTGGCAGCTTGAATCTTGTTTTTTAAAAGCCTGCCAGGAACTTAGAGTTGACAGGATCAGGTAATCCTTTGCACAGTTGGTGTGTATGCTCGGTGTGTTTGGTGCCTACGGTTCTGAGAGTTTACTAGCTACAGACAAGGTTGTCATCATATTCGCACCCTTAGAAAATAGATGAGCAGGGGCACAGAGACTCTCTCCTGAAAACTGGGCTTTCTGTCCAGCTGCAGTGCCTGGTCCTATACTTGTTAAATATATCCATCAACAGAAAACTAGTTAAATGAATTTTGGAACAAATATACAAGAGAATACTATGGGCTGGGCGAGGTGGCTCATGCCTATAACCCTACCACTTGGGAGGGTGAGGCAGGAGGATTTCTTGAAAAACCAGCCTGAGCAAGAGTGAGAGCCCATCTCTACTAAAAATAGAAAAACTAGCTGGGCCTGGTGGCACCCGCCTACAGTGCCAAATACTCGAGAGGCTGAGGCAGGAGGCTTGCTTGAGCCCAGGAGTTTGAGGTTGCAGCGAGCCGATGACGTCACTGTACTCTACCCAGGGTGACACAGTGAGACTCTGCCTCTAAATTAATTAATTAGTTAATTAATTAAAAAATAATACTATGCAATCATTACAAATGAAGAAGATGTATAATTTTGACTTGGAAACATACCAACAAATATCTTGAATGAAAGGAAATTAGTTAAAATTTGGCACAAATATTCTCTAGTTCATGAAAATAATAGGTAAATTTGTACATGAGAGTGTGTGTCTATGTATATGCACAGGGAACTATTAATATATGGAAGGCTATTCATTAATTTAACATCTTTTATCTCTGAGAGATGGTGTTTTGACTCATTCTTACTTTGGCCTTTGGCCTTTCAGTGTTGCTGTTTTAAAAATCTAAATTTTATATTCTATTTTTATCATCAGAAAAATAAGAAACTATTTTCATTTTGATATAAAGTATAACACTTCAGAAAGCTCATTGCACTGGGAACATTTCTCATATTACTAATTACAACTTCAAGTAACTATTAACATTTTTGAAAATTAAATTTAAAAATAAATAATTAAAAATAATAAAGATCATATTTTCATATGGCTGTACTGTCATTTCTATAAGATTTTTCCAGTGTGGGGCATTTGAGTCATTTCAAACTTTTGACAAATTAATGAATATTTTGATATATAAATCCTTGAATTTCTGACTAGTTCTGACTATAGGGAAAAATTTACTAAAGTAAAATAAATTTTGACAAATATGGCCAAACTGCTCCACCTAATGATTAGAGGGTCTTTATCTAATTATATTTGTATATTATCTTTTTTAAAAAACTCATTGCCATTTGATAATTTAAAAGAAACAATCTTGTTTTCAATTGACTTGTTTAGTTCCTGGGGAGGCTGGACATTTTAATGTTATTTGCTATTTTCATAAAATGTTAAATTTATGAATTACCTTTTCCTGGCCTTTGTTAATTTTAATTTAAATTGAGAGAATTGAATTCTTGTTAACTTATATGAAATCTTTCTACAATAAGGATGTGAGCTTACTCATTATTATAATTATGTAAATATTTACTCATTTTGATACCTTTATTTTTATTGTTTGTCATGGTTTTTCAAAATACATACAGAATACATGTTATATGTGGTCAAATCTATTACAAATTTTTCTTTGTAAGATTTTCTTCCCTTGATTTTTATGCCCAAAAGTCATTGCCCCATCCCAAACTCAGGCAGCTACTTATTCTTCTTTATTTTATAGCTTAATCACTTATACCTAATTCTTTAGTTCATCTGAAATGTAAGTTGATATATGATATGGGATAAGCATCTAAATTATTTTTTTCCGAATGGCTAACTACCTATTAAGACACTAAATTATTACACAGACTAAAGTCTACTGCCTAATTGTTGGACCAGCTACAGAGTTCTTTCTTCAAGAATAATTTGAAGCAGAGTATAGTTCATTGCTTTCTAGAAGCAGCATTTAGAAAAACTAAAAGCTCTGGCGACTGTTAGTCCCCTCATCGTTCCCAGTTTTGCACTTGTATTGCCTTCCCGTTCCGTTCCTGGCCGCGGTGAAGAACCTTGCCCCCTGCAAGTAAGCATTGCAGGACTCTATGTTGCAGCCCTTGAATAGAAGTAGAAAGACAGGCTTGATTTGGAGTGAAATGACCATGACCGCCTCTTAGAGCTGTCCCCATGCAATAAAGAGGTAACGGACAGTTGCTCAGCAAAGAGCAATACTCAGGCTATCCTCTGCAGCCTCAGGATACACGGAAACCTTCTTCTTCAATCTGGATCATGGGCCTCTTAGACACTTAGGTTAATAAAACTTCTTCTGGCGTGTGACAGATGGTTGACCTAATGTGCTTAATCCCTGCGCAGTTGCAACCAATTTCATGAATGGTTTCCATGAATAGTTTTAGAAAGTGTGCATGTTCAGGAGCAGGGTAGCAAATCAGGTAACCCTCTGTCTACCAGCCCTCTTAACCCAGATGTCTAGTAATTATTTTCATACTTAAATTATTTGTTTCATTTGAATCAACTTTATAGAGAGGACCTTATACTTGCTGACCCAATGATTGTGCAATAAATTCGTAATGTACATAAAATATCCTACAGTGCTTTGCTTCACTATTCACAAACTTGGATTTTTTTAACCTTGCATTTTCTGCCTAAAAGATAAGCACATTTTAATCCTTGAAGCCATTGTAAGTGCACTTAAAGCTAATTATATCAATGGGGGAAAAAAGAGTTTCCAAATTCTAAATGATAATATGCTTTATTTCCTATGGCCCTCTCTTACCTTAAATAGCTCTTCAACATACACTTTCCAAAAATTTATTTTTTTTTTATGGAAAAATGTGTGTCTTGGTTTAATGCAGGTCTAATTCTTCATGTATCTTCAGTAACTGTATCCCATTCCGGAATATGTTGCCAAAAATAACCCGTAGCCAGGTGGCAGTATTATCTCAGCAGGGTGTCCTACACTTTACAGCCACTTTCATTCTGAATGTAGTGCAATTTCTCCTTAGTGAATCAATCTTTTGATGGAATTTCTTCTGCATTACTTAGCAAAATAACCCCACTCAGCTCTAGCTTACCCTCTGCAAGTGATTACAGATAAGTATGTTTTAGCGCATTCCTGAATATTCGACGCTGATGTGTTCTTCAGTCGCAAATAAGCAGCTGAATCAACCTGCCGTTGAGGCTGTTGAGTCCAGATTTTGAGCTACCCACGTAATTGTGTGGCACTTGATTCATCTGACTGTGCAGTGACTCAAATCTGCCTTCTCTGGGGCAGAAAATGTAAAAGGCTATCCTGACATCCCAGATCATTGGTGTTTTTCCTCTTTCCTATCACCACATGTTGAGAGTCTTACCTGAGTTGGAAAAGTTGCGTCAGCTACTCCCTCTGGCAATAACATTCCATCCTCCATGGCTCCTCATTAGTGATCAATTTGGTCTTTTTCCTACTCTCCCTCAGGACGTGTCCTCATGACTCCATCCACCCCATCACCGCCTCTGCTCCTGAGCCTGGCTGTGTGTCACTCTTCTAGTCCAGCTCAATCGGGCACTGCTAAAGAGGCCAGACAGGATACTAACAGGCGTGCTTGAAGGCCATTAGCCATGTCAGAGCTAGATTTGGATTCATTTTTTTAAAAAATAGAGATTATGTTTCTTTTCTACTATTTAGGAAAGAAATAACACTTGAAGTGCTTCTCAGACAAAAAGTGTACCCTAGTGTTGGCATTAAAAATAGAATCCATAAAAAGCTATTAAGCTAGATTTGTATAATTTTCATTTTCTTGGTCCAAGGGAAACATTAAAACCTGTTGTTCTAGTTGGTGATAACCAGAACGCCTCGCCATTTTTCCAATTACCTTCAGGACCACGGACATGTTCCCATGAATATCTTAGAGCAGTTCTGCTTGAAGTATGGTCTACAAATTGGTGTTGGTCCAAGATGAGATAAGTACAGAAATTGAGAGACCATACCCAGTGTTGGTGAGGATGTGAAGCAACTAGAACTCCCACACATTGCAGATGGAAATGCAAAATGGTGCAGCCACTTTGGAAAACAGTATGGCAGATTCTAACAAAGTTAAGAAATTTTATACACTTACCATGCCACCCAACAATCCTACTTCAAGGTAGTTACTCAAGAGAAACAACATGTCCATACAAAGACTTGCATGTAGCAGCATTATTTACAATAGCCAAAAACTATAATAGAAACAACCCACATTTCTATCAACTGGTGAGTGAATAAACAAATGGTGGTATACTCATATTATGGACTATTATATAGGAAGAAAAAAGAACGTAATAACATATATATAACCACATGGATTACTATCAAAGACATCATTTTAGGTGAAGAAGTCAAACACAAAGGACTACATACTGTGTGATTCCTTTTATGTGCAATTCTACTACAGGTAAAACTACAGGGACAGAAAGCAGATTATTGGTTATCTGGGATTGGGAATCAGGGTGGGGGGATCTATTGAAAAGGGACAAAAAGGATAATGAAATAGGATAATGAACTGTTCTATATCTTGATGTTTGTGGAGGTTAAATGACTGCATGCAATCATCAAAATTCATTAAATGGAACACTTAAAGTAAGTGAATTTTGTTGTATATACATTACATCTCAATAAAACAAAGGAAAGAAAGGAAGGAAGGAAGGAAGAGAGGAAAGGAGAAAAGGGCAAGAGTAGGAAATCTTTCTGAAAGTAAATGAGATGGTTTGAAGGAAGGAAATAAAATGTCACTGAGTCCCCAAAGAAGAAAGTTACGAGCCATGATCAATAGGCCTAAAGTGGAAGTATTTTTATTTAATGTTATTCACAATGAGTTCCGAGAGTTCTTGTAACACAAGAGCAGGGAGACAAGACTACACATCCCAGTTGCCACATCATGTCAGACACTGTGAGTCACGGAGCATTGTCAGACCCAGGGTATATCCGAATCTTGGCAAGAATGTGCTACGTATACATTCAAAGCAAGACTTCAGAGTGTGGTCCACTTTCTCCAAAAACAAAATGTCATTCTCACTATAACATTTATTTTGTATTTTTCTTTTTAACCAGCACCTCAGAGATTAGCATCAACAGCTTAATGTTTACATCAATGAGTCAAGGCTGTTTCCATAGCAACACCTCTAATTCTCCGGAACTGCAATTTTATGTCAATTTAGTATTAATGGAAGACGAAACAAAAGCAAGCAGACAGAACGGAGAAAGCGTAGTGCCTGAGGATGACTCACAGAACAAGGAGGAAGAGGAGGGAACCTGTTACTTGCAAGGGTTTCAGTGATCCGTGGGCCGTGATGTTATTTAACACTTCATGCTTAGGTTGGTAATAATGGTTTCATAGGACCATAGAGTCTTTGAGCTAAAATAGACCTTAAAAGTAATCTGGAACCCCTTATTTTAAAGCTCCAGACATGGAAAGGGATTTGATGAAGGACATTTTGCTGGTAAGGGGCAGGGCCACAGCCATAACACAGGATACAGAATTTAAGCTCTTTTTACCCACGACATGATATTGTCTCTTTCATCTGTCAGTTCCGGTAACTGAGGCTCAGCTAAACACTTTTTTCTGAAAATCTATTGTGCTGAATACCAAGACTTTCTTTTCTTGGTCTACCATCAAGGAAGCTGAGGCCATCAACTGTGGCTAACCAGGACCATTGCCTATGACTGAGAAGTAAAATTAGAAGCCACACAGCAGGCGTGTATCAGTCAGGGTTCAATTGCAGAAAGCAGACACCACCCTAGGGATTTCATGCAGAATGGAATTTAATATAGGGAATTAGGTATTTACCAACTTGACCAAAGGACTGGGCTGTAGGCTATGTTTCCAGGAATGATACCCAGAACACTGCAAAACTGACCCGCCAGAGAAACTATTACAAGTGTCCCACCAGGGAGGTGGGAAATCAAGAGATTGCCACCAGAACTATTGAGTCCAAGAACACGCCAGTGCAGATAAGATCCAGTATTAAGTGGCTGATATCTAGGAGTCACCGGCGCCACAGCAAATGCCCCTCGCCACCCACAAATCTGGAAACTGGACATTGGACCACTTCTGGGCAGTGTGGGGAACTCCATCCTATGGCCATATCTGACATCAGAAAATAGCCAACAAAGCAACAGGAAGGTGCTTCAACCTCATTTCCACCTTCCAGTTTCCAATTGATGCATTTTTCATTGGCAGGACCTATTTTGCACCCAGAACCTTACCTGCAGGGAAGCGTAAACATGCAGTTTGTTTGTTTTGTTAAAGCTTTCTAATTTCTTCCATACTGGAAGTCACACTAAAATGAGGAGGCAGTGAATACTGAGCATCAGTTGACTAAACCCAGGTGAAAGAATTCACATGGATATAATCCAGCGAGTCAGTGGATACGAGTATAAACTCACAACACTTCGGAGCACTGCACTGAGAAGGAGAATGCCTTGAGTGGTAAGAGTGGAGTAAAAGAACATCCTGACCTCCTTCCAGTGGGAGAGAACATAAGGGGATGTAGCCACCTTAGAGAGCATTTGGCAGAATGGATTAAAAATTTTAAAGCATATAGTTTATGACTCAGCCATTCTGCCTATCTGTTGCTAACTCAGAGACATAACCGCACACGTGCACAAGGAGGCACGTATAAGGATGCTGACTTCAGGCTGCTTGCAATGGCAAAAAAGTTTAGAAGTATCGTAATGTTCATCACTAGAATAATGATGGAATAAACTATGGAAAAACTGTACTAAGGCATTCAAAGAAGAATAAGATAAGATGATATGTACTGTCATAGAAGGATCTCCATGACATACGGTAGGATGAAAATAGTTTTTGTATACATGTTATGATGCTATTTACAGCTAAAAAGAGAGAGCAACCCACAAAACAATTGACAAAGTTCCACGAGTGCATAATTCCATACCAGAGTGATTGTGACGCAACCCCGTGTGAATAATTTACAGAAGAAATGGTTAGCATCAACTCCTAGGTTCTTGAACCCCTCAGACAGACCTAGGATAAAAAAGAAGTCAAGAGAGGATTCGTGAGATTTCTTTGGGAGCGATTGCCAGGGGAAGGGAAATTCCTGTTATCCACACTCAGGTGTAATGAGAAGGGCTTCAGTGAAAACCTGGCATACGCCCCCTGTAGTTAAGGAGGGGGACAGAGGAGACGAGGGTCTTGCTCATGCCCAGAAAATCTAAAGGGAGGAAAACGGCCAGCTAAGTGCTTTCTGTGGAGCCAGGGAATGCTACTGCGCAGGGCAAAACCACCTCTCCATGGGGAAGGGTTTCCCTTGGGCTGGGAGAGCCATGTGGGAGAGAGAGCCACTGAGGTCCTGCCGGAGTGGACCCACCAGCACAGGTGAGGGACTCAGTAGCAGGAGTGGATGTTGGTTGGACTCCTGGGAGCCACTGTTGGAGATGGCAGCCCCGGGGACCAACCACACTGCATGCAGCAGAGGGGCAGCGTCCCCAGAGATGAGCAGGTCTGAACCCAGGTGTATTATTAATAGTTTCTCGGGGCTGCCCTAAGAAAGTACCACAAACGGGGTGGCATAAAACAAGAAATTTGTCTCATAATTCTAGAGACTGGAAGTCCAAAAACAAGGTGTCAGCAGCACCATGTGCCCTCCAAAATCCTTAGGGAATAATCTTTCCTTGCCTCTTTCTGACTTCTGATGAACCCTGGTGCCCCTTGGTTTGCGGCAGACTAACTCCAATCTCTGCCTTTGTCTTAGCGTGGACTTCTTTCTCTTTGTGTCTCCTCTGTGTTTTCAAATTCCTTTCCTTGTAAGGACACCAGTCACTGGATTTAGGGCCCATCCTAATCCAGTATGACCTCATCTTAATTCGATTACATCTGCAAAGAGCCTATTTCCAAATAAAGTCACCTTCCCAAGTACTGGGGTTAGGACTTCAACATATCTTTTGGGAGAACAAAGTTTAACACACAACACAAGGAAAGTGACCAAACTCAGAGAGAGCAAGCTTTAAAACCAGCCACGTTGAGAGCCCGAGGCCACACAATAGTTGTGAGCTGTCTAATTCCCTCATCTCTCCGCCTCTCTCCCGCCTTGACCTTGGGAAGCAAAGCTTGGCCAGGGGAAGGAGGGGCCCCGGGCCAGGAGCAGGACAGATGTGTGGCCACTCACTATAAGCTTTAGTGGGAAAAAGAATTTCTACCTTTAAATGAGCACCAAAGTGTTGATTAATATCTTGGACTGGGCATTCTAAAACACTTCTTATTTTGGAAACTTTCAAGTGTACAAAAATAGAGAGAATAAAATAACAAATTCCCTGTGTACCTACTGCCCAGCTTCAAAAATTATCAATCTCTTTTTTTATCTACACCTTCGCCTACTGCTCCTTCCTGATTATTTTGAAGCAAATCCCAGCTATTATATAATCCAGAGATATTTCACCCAGAGTTATTTCAACATGCCTCTCTGAAAGATCAAAACAACTTTTAAAAATAAAACATAACCACAATATTATTATTATACCCTCAACATTAAGAATAATCCCTTAGTGTCATCAAATGTCTACTGAATGTTCAAATTTGCCTGTTTGATGTATAAAAATTTTCATATGATTTTTTTGTTCACCTCAGGATCCAAAAAGAACTATCTACACATTGTAATTAGTTGCTATTTCTTTCTTTCTTACTTCTTTTTTTTTTTTGAGACAGAATCTCTTTCTGTCACCTGGGCTAGAGTGCCATGGCGTCAGCCTAGCTCACAGCAACCTCAAACTCCTGGGCTCAAGCGATTCTCCTGCCTCAGCCTCACAGATAGCTAGGACTACAGGTGCACACCACCATGCCCAGCTAATTTGTTTGTTCTATTTTTAGTAGAGATGGGGTCTCCCTCTTGGTCGGACTGTTTTTGAACTCCTGACCTCAAGAAATCCTCCCACCTTGGCCTCCCAGAGTGTTAGGA
>CAUYRT010051054.1:0-12510 GCA_963574885.1 Lepilemur ruficaudatus
TACAACAGGGTGGCATCACTGCTGGTTTTAGTGGTGACCCCTTTTCTGAACCCTTTTATATTCACCCTCCGCAATGAGAAATTCATACAGGCCTTTGGAGATGGCATGAAACGCTGCTATCAACTCCTCAAGGATTAGCTCCATCCTGCGGACAATCCTCATCACCAACCTGAGTAATCTGAAGGTACTAATTTAAATGCAAAATAATCATTCTCATCATCATATATTTGTGATCCAGCAGGGAATTTTTTGGTACTCTCAGTGTTTTAATTTATAATTGAATGCTTCCTAAATGGGTGATCACTTTATTATCTTTTAATGGATGTATACATTTATGTACTCTCTGTAGTTACAAAAGAAATGTGACAAGAATAAATATCCAATATTGTGTGATTTTTAGAATACAAAGGCCTATGAATTGGAAAAACAAGAAAAGTGTGATATGTTTTCTGATGGCTGATGCAAATATTTGATTCTAGGTATCAGGACCGTCTTCCCCTATTCGGCTCTGTGCTTTCATGGTGTCTTCTTATTAGTGAAGCTCATTCTTCCTCCTGTGAGTGACCCAGGTCCAGCCTTAGGCTTTCTTTGTTGGTCCTGCCTTCAATGTTTAATTGATAGTACCTCCCTGTGCTTTCTTAATTGGCATTTGTGAGAATTAAGTCACTCCATCAACCTGACTCCTTGGCAGTCTTAGGACTGGATGTATTTAATACAGGTGCATCTCTAATTGGTCAACTTTGCAGGCATGAAAGAATTGTCTGTGAATGAGGCATTCTCTTATCTAACGTTAACTCACATTATTATTCCAGCTTCCAATGTAGGAGGACAGTGGAGCTGTGCCCTGGGAGTTGATGTGACAATGGAGAGCTGGCCTTGCTGTGTCCTTGGGCTAAGGGGTTAGTAAAGAGAGGACAGAAGGAGAGGCAGCCTATGGCCCATCTCCCTGCATCTTTCACATTCTTCAATCCTGACTTGGCACATTCCCCCTCTAGGATGGTTGAGAGTATAACATGAAATAAAATGAAAGAATAATTATGAAATATTCTCACTCTAAATATAATATAGAAGAGGTTAGGTAAAGTCTCTAGAATTTTGTATTTGGAAAGTATATATCTGGATAGACTCATGGTTTTCCCTCTCTCTTGTCTGTGTGTCTCTGTCTCTCTCTCCTGGTCCACTGAAATGTCCTGTTAATGTTGACTGATCCAATTATAATGAGCATTACTAGGCCCAGATTGTGGTTTTGCAGTGCCATTTCTTGATATGAGAAACCAGAGATTCTTGGAGAAATACTTGATTCCAGGTTTAAGACAGGAAATCTATAAGATGAGCCTGGAAAATCTTGTCATACCAGATATCAAACTGACTCTGGTCACATTAGAAGGATGCAGGAGCCAACTGGAGGAGACTTCCACTGGCCAAAAATGAAAGAGGTTGCACTTTAGAAAATATTAATATAATAAATGCAATCATTTGAAACCCATGAAATATATTTGAATTTATGAGTTCATAATATTTTAAAAGTTAGCGACCTTCAAAAATGACATTGATTATTCATCAGACCTAAGTCTGATTAAGTCTCAGACCCTAGCAATATACAGAACAGTATGCAGAGAATAGAAAAGACGTTTAACTCCATTATGTGGATGGAATGAGCAAAACTCAGATTATAGGAAATCTATAGTCAAAACCCCTGGGTTCCTCAACAAATAGATTCAAATAAAGTGAAAGGGCTGTAGAGAGAATCTCCAGGTTAAAATAGTCTTAAAAACCTATGAAATGAAAACAAATTACAGGACTAAGCTATAGTGTGTAGCAGTTCATAGTGGGGTGATAAAACCATTAAGGAATGAAAAGTAGTCACATAAAGGACAAGGTCTTACTTACATGTGATGATTGTAATTGGAATGGGACATAGATGGGTTGCTGGGGTTGCTATCAAAGTTGTGTTTCTTTTTCTTTTTTCTTCTTTACTGAAGTATACTTTACATATCATGCCTTTACTCCATTTTAAGTGTACAATTAAATGATTGTCCATGAATTTACCAAGATGTACAGTTAATCACATAAATCGGTTTTAGAGGATTTCCTTCCCTCTATTGAGGCCTGTAATACCCTTCCCCAACTACTTTTCAAGCATGCCCTCCCCTCCACAGTGCCCACCACATTGCTCAGACATGGGTCTACCTCCCACCCCCTGAATCCCTAGTGAACACCACCACCATTTGAGCCCCATAGTGTTAATCAGTCCATACCAATTTGATGGCGAGTACATGTGGGGTCCATTCTTCCAGTCTTGTGTCACCTCACTTTGAATAATGGGCTTAAGCTTAATCCAGGATAATATAAGCGGTGCTAGCTCACTGTCGTTTCTTAAAATCGAGTTATATTCCATTGTAAACATAGACGAAATTTTAATTATCCACTCATGAATTGACGGGCACTTGAGTTGTTTCCACGACCTAGCAATAGTGAATTGTGCTGCCATAAACATTCGGGTGCAAATGTCTTTATCATAGAATGTCTTATGCTCTTTTGGGTAGATGACTAATAAAGCTATTGCTGGATCAAATGGCAATTCTATTTTTAGCTCTTTGAGGAATCTCCAAATTCTTTTCCACAAAGGTTGCACCAATTTGCAGTCCCACCAGTAGTGTAAGAGCATTCCTGTCTCTCCACATTCTCGCCAGCATTTGTTGTTTTGGGATATTTTTGATAGAGGCCAATCTCACTGGGGTTAGCAGGTATCTCATTGTGGTTTTGATTTGCATTTCCCTGATGATTAGAGATGATGAACATTTTTTTATGTGTTTGCTGGCCATTATTCTGTCTTCTTTGGAAAAGTTTCTGTTCATCTCCTTTGCCCATTTATAAATGGGGTTGTTTGATTTTCTCTTGTTAATTCTTTTGAGTTCTAGGTAGATTCTTGTTATCAGACCTTTGTCGGAGGTGTAGAGAGCAAATATTTTCTCCCATTCTGTAGGTTGTCTAATTGCTCTAGTGGTTCTATTATAAAGACATCTGCACACAAATGTTTATGGCAGCACAATTCACTATTGCTAGGTCTTGGAAACAACCCAAGTGCCCATCAATTCATGAGTGGATTATTAAAATTTGGTATATGTTTACAATGGAATATTACTCAATTTTAAGAAACGACAGTGAGTTAACACCGCTTATATTATCCTAGATTAAGCTTAAGCCCATTATTCAAAGTGAGGTGACAAAAGACCCGAAGAATGGGCCCCACTTTTACTCGCCATCAAATTGGTATTGACTGATTGACACTTTGGTGCTTAAATGGTGGTGGTGTTGACGGGGGATTTTGAGGGTTGGGGGTGGACCCACATCCATGGGATGTGGTGAGCACTGTGAAGGGAAGGGGCATGCTTGATGTGTATTTGGGGATGGATATTAGGGGTCTCAGTAGGGGGTGGGAAATCCTCTAAAACTGATTCGTGTGAATAGCTGTACAACTTGGTAAATTTAGTAATAACCATTTAATTGTACACTTGAAATGGAGTAAAGACATGATATGTAAATTACAGTTTAATAAAGACAAAAAAAAAAAGACTCATTCACCATGATCAAGTGGGATTTATCCTTGGGATGCAAGGATGGTTCAACATATATAAATCAATAAATGTGAAATGCTACATTAACAGAATGAAGAACAAAAACCATGTGACCGTCTCAGTAGATGCAGAAAAAGCATTTAAGACAATTCAACATTCCTTCATTATAAAAAAATCCAATAGATTAGGTATAGAAAAAAATGTACCTCAACATGATAAAGGCCATCTATGATAAGCCCTTAGCTAATATCATACTAAACAGTGGAAAGTTGAAAGCTTGTTCTCTAAGACTAGGAACAAAAAACAAAAATACTCACTTTTATCCCTTCTTTTCCACATAGTACTGGAAATCCTAGCCAGAGTAATTAGGCAATAGAAAGAAATAAAAGGCATCCTAATAGGAAAGGAAGAAGTAAACTTGTTTGTTTGCTGATAATATGATTGTATACATAGAGAACCCTAAAAACTCCACCAAAAAACTGTTAGAATTGATAAATGAATTCAGTAAAGTTGCAAGATACAAAATCAGCACACATAAATTAGTAATGTTTCTATATACTTAAAATAAACTATCTAAAAAATAAATTAAGAAAATCATCCTCAAAACAACAAAAATATTATGTGTAAATTTAACCAAGCAGGTGAAAGAATTGTATACTGAAAACTATAGAACACTAATGAAATAAATTGATGAAAAGATGAAGAAATGTAAAGATACTCCATGTTCATAGATTAAAAGACTTAATATTGTTAAAATGGCCATACTTCCCAAAATGATCTACAGAGTCAATGCAATCCCAACCAAAATTTCAATGTTATTGTTACAGAGGTTTTTAAAATCCTAAAATTCATGTAAAACCACAAAAATACTAAAAACCAAAACAATTTTTATCAGAAACAACAAAGCTGGAAGCATCACAGTCCCTGATTTCAAAATATATTACAAAGTTATTGTAATCAAAACAGCATAGTACAGGCATAAAAAGAGGCATATAAACCAAAGGAACAGGATAGAAAGCCCAGAAATAAACCCACGCATTTATGACCGATTGGTTTTCAACAAGGGTGCCAAGAGTACACAATGGAGAAAATACAGTCTCTTCAATAAATGGTGCTGGGAAAACTGGATATCCATAAACAGAACAATGAAATTGGACCTTTATCTCACACCATATGCTAGAATCACCTCAAATTGGATTAAAGACTTAAATACAAGACATGAAACTGTAAAACTACTAGGGAAAAAACTGGATAAAAGCTCTACAACATTGCATTTTTTTGAATATTATTTTAAAAGCACAAGCAACAAAAGCAAAAATAGAAAAATATGATTCCATCAAACTAAAAAGCTTCTGCACAGCAAGGGAAACAAGTAATGAAATGAATTGGCAGCCTCTGCAATGGGAGAAAATATTTGTAAACCATACAGTAGAAAAGGGGTTAGTATCCAAAATGTATAAGTAACTCAAATAACTCAATAGCAAGAAAAAAAAAACCTCATTAAAATATTGAACATAGGACCCGAATAGACATTTCTCAAAAGAAGACATAGAAATGGCCAGCAGGTTCATGAAAAAATGTTCAATATCACTAATCATTAAGAAAATGCAAATTAAAAGTACAGTGAGATATCACAGAAACATAACATAATATGTATATCAAATGCCTGATAAACTCTCTGAGACCTTTAATTTTTACATTTTTGTCTGACTACTCTTTGGATTATTTCTTCATATGACACAATCTTACAATATTTTCAGTATAAATAAAATAGAAAAATAATTCAGTTTTTCCTCTAGCATGCTTGATTTAAATTTATTACTTGATACTGAAATATTCAAGAAGTCATTTCAGGGTTCACCACTCACGATTTGTAATGCCTATATATTTTTAAGATTGTTATCAAATTTTGAAAAAAATCTGTCAAATTTCCTTGACATAATGAACTGGAAGATTTCAGGCCATTAAGAAAGTTCTCATGATTTGATTCATATTAAATACTCTTTGGATTGAGTCATTGTACACTAGTTTGTTCTCAATGTCTTCATTTCAAAGACATGTTGTAAGTTTTATGGTATCTTCATCGATGTCAATATATCATGCATGACATGAGCAAGCTTTCATTTTTACGAGGCATCAATGAGAACTGAATCACCCACTTAAAAGTTTACACTTCTTTAAAGATATGTCTTCATATCTTTAAATCTTGTATCTCCTTCAATACCCATAGACTTCTGGTGTCAGACAATGTGGAATGTATTCATATGTGCTATGTCTTCAGACCCAGCATTTTTGTGTCATGATCTAACTGATTTGGCACAAAAGTGGTAGGAGTATTCTTAGAAGCCATTCAGACACTTGAGGGATATCAGTTGTTACCAAGTTATAATGTGGAAAACTGTGGCTACAAAATATACCATACTAATCTCAAACTAATAACATACTTTTCATGACTTCTCTATGTAACCTCCAAGTGCTAGACTCTCTAAAGTCAACTAATTTGGTGGAAGTACAATGAAGGGGAAATCAGGGTAGAATAAACAATAGCTTCTTCTCTTGCATGTAAGACAACTTTTCAGTTGTTATGAAAATATATGACTATGCAGAAACGTCACTGGGAGCCCTCTCAGGTTCTTGATGATATCTGTTGAAATGAGAATTCCTGAAGCTTAAATTTTATTTGCTTTACAGGAAATCAAGCTCTGACTATAATTATCAGTTTTACACCTTTTTCTTCACAATGAGATGCTATGTAATTGTATTATGAATTCATTCAATAATCCACTTAATTTGTATCTATTCTTCTGAGGCCTTTTCCCTCCAATTATTCTAACACAACTGCCCAAGTTAACATTACAGGCATTTTTTCCCTCAATTAGTTCTATCAAAGATTATTGCTCATAAAATACTTTACAAATTTTTGATCTGGGATTTAAACTTCTTCTCATTCAAAGCTGCTTTTATTTCTTCCATAACTTCCTTGTACAAAATCACTGCTTTTAGCATTGATCTTCTAATTAATTCTATAGTAGTCCCTATACTTTACTATTCTTCAGAGTCTTTACTCAGGTGTACTCTTTCCTTAAACCACAGTGTAATATCCAAATATTCTTGATGCCACCCCACATCAAGCCCAGCATTCAGTAATTTCTCCATCCTCCAAACTCCTTTGGAACATATTGATCATAATAGTCCTTTGTTACTTAGTATAGCTATCACTTATTTCTAATTTTCAAAATATGAAGTTTTTCTCTAATAGTAATTTATATCTCTTCAGTCTTTTAAAATTTACCTAATTTCATGCCTTAAATATACATGGTAGACATTTTTTGAGAATGTGCCAACCAGAATATTGAAAATAAATAGGATTCTGTTCGCACTTAACAGTGTTAGTAGTTAACTATTTGCTATCTGCTCTTACTAACGGAAATATAATACTAAATAATAATTTTATGTTATCAAGTAATAATATGCAGATAATTTTCTTATGTTCTTCTAAATCTCTTTGAAATAAACCCTTTGGGTCTTAAAAATATTGATGAAAAGTATAAAGGAAACAAAAACACTCAACTGATGCCTTAGCCATCAGTCTTTGAAATCAAGTAGAAGAGAGAAAAAAACAGTAAAATAATACAGCTGTAATATATTTGTTGGAATTAATTCAAGAGCATTATTTTTATTTGAATAGTAGAATTGCATTTTACATTCAACAATTGCAAATAAGGTGAAAATTTTTCTAGTATAATCACTACATCACTCTTGCATACACTTTAAATTCTCGATAAACTTATATATATGTGTGTTGTGTGTATATTAAAAACCTTTACAGTAATGTATGTATAATTATAAAATAAATAGGTAAATGTGAAGCTGTGATGCATACACTGGAGTACATACGCAAATATTTTACTATATTTTAAAATATATAAAAAAGTTGGCAGTTGAATTTATATAAATGTATCAGGATAGGAAGCAAACCATTTGAGAGGTAGACCTGTGCAAGTTAAAGGTAAGATTCTGGGAATCAGACTGCTGGGTTTGATAACTGGCTCTAGCAGTGTCTTGTGACCTTAAGCGAGTTGCTCAAATGTCCTATGGTTGAGCTCATTCATCTGTACATTTGAGACAGCAATAGTCTCCTATTTCATTGTGCTGTCATAAGGATTGAGAAAATGTGCTTAGATCTGTGCCTGGTATATAATTAACATTCAATAATATTCCTTGATAACTTTCTAGACCATTCAAGTGTTAAGTTAGTATTGCTATTGTATAAGAAACCACTATTAGAAATCTAAACCAAGTAAGATGTTTGGATTCACACCCTGACAGATAAAATGAAGGAAGAAATAAAGATGAAGTTTAAATAATCTATTATGTCAACATATGTGTTACCAGTTAAATCAAATTACACTTCAGAATGGTATCTAAGGATTCATAGTTGCTTGATTTTTTCATATATACTATTTTATTTGTTATTTCTCTCAGAATAAAAGACTAACTCTAGCTCTACAACCCTTTTTATTTTTATTTTTTCGAATGTACAAGCAAAAAGAAAATAAATAAAACATGTAAAAAATGACATTGGGAACAAATTTAGAGATAAAGGAGGGACATTTCATATGATAAAATAACCCAATACAAGAGATACCACAATTTTAAATATATATTCAAGCATCATGATAGCTTTACAATATATACAGAGTGACAGCATTAAACAGAGAAATATAAAAATCTACATTCCTATTGAGAGATTTAATATACTTTTCAGTATCTGATAAAATAATCAGACAAAAACATTAATAAATGTGAAAGATTTGAACAAAGAAATTACAAATTTGCCCTGCTGACATAGGTAGAATATTGACTATAATGGGTCATAAAGAAATTCTCATCAAATTTTAAAATATGGTAATTATTTATTAGAGTTTGTCTTTTGACTGCAACAAAATTAAGTAAGAAATCAATTAAAAAGGTAAGTAGAAACCACAAATTCCCAGAAATTGACACTTCAGAAGAAATTAAAAAATAATAAAGAGGGATTCTAGCTGTTGTAATACAAAGAGCTTAGTGATACAGACTCACACATATTCAGTACCTGTTTTATGACAAAAATGACAGTGTAGCAGTCCAGTAGGAAAGAATATTTTCAGTAAATAATACCATAATAATTGGATATCCATATTTTAAAAATGTATCTGGAGCCCTTTATTATACCATACACAAAAGGCAATTACAGTTGTATTAAAAATCTTAAATGTGAAAGAAAAAGTAATTGTTTTAGAAGATTCCTAGAATGAGCAAGGCTTTATTAAACAGGACACAGACAGGTGTGGCAGCTCACACCTGTAGTCCCAGAAACTTGAAGAGGTGGGAGGATAGCTTGAACTTAGGAGTTTGAGACTACAGTGAGTATGATCATGCCACTGCACTCTTACCTGGGCAACAGAGTGAGACCTCTCTAAAAAAACACAAAGAAAAAGAAAAGAAGATACAAAACGCACTGATAATAGGAGAAAACTTTGAAAATTTGCTCTATTTTAAAAATTAAGAAATTCTGTTTATTAAAAGGCATAAAACACTGAGTGAAAACACAACCTATAAACTAAAAGAAGGTATTTACAATACATAATGTGTAAAAAAGTTCTCATATCCCGAATACATAAAGAATTCCAACAATGTAATAAGTAAAAGACAATGCAATAGAAAAAATATGCAAAAGGCTTGAATAGACACCTCATCAAAGAGGACATTTAAATGATCAATTAATACATGAAAGTGGTCCAACTTCATTAATCATCAAGATAATTTATATTAAAACCTCAAAGAATTTTTGCCCTATGCTCACCAGAAAGGCTAAAATTACAAAGATTGAAATTATCAAGTGTTGTTGAAGATATGGAGCAACTCATACATTGCTGATAGGAATGTCAATTGTTATAATTCATTTGGAAAACTGTCTGATGTTATATGTTACACTTGAACATATTCATAAATTATGTCCTAATATTCCACTGCTAGCTATGTACTCACCAGATATGTAGAAACTTGTTTACCATAAAACACATAATGTTCATAGTGAGATAGGGAAACAGTGGGCCCTTTTGATGAGGAGTCATAAGACCCAAACCAAAGTCTCTGATAAAATGAGAGGCAGTGGTAGCTGGATAAAACCAGCTAGAACCAAGATGGCAACGAAAAATGACCTCAGTCACCCACACTGCTCATAGTACCCTACTCATAATTCATTAGCATATTAAAAGAAACTCCCATCAGCACCATGACAGTTTATAAGTGCTATGGCAACTCCTAGAAATTACCCCAATGACAGGGAGCTAACACTGCTTATATTATCCTGGATTCAGATCAAGCCCATTATTTGAAGTGAGGTTACACGAGACTGGAAGAATGGGCTCCACATGTACTCGCCATCAAATTGGTACTGACTGATTAACACTATGGTGCTCAAATGGTGGTGGTATCCACCAGGGATTCAGGGGTTGTGGGGTAGACCCACAGTTGAGGGATGTGAAGAGCATTGTGATGGGGAGGGGCATGCTTGAAATGTAGTTGGGGATGGGAATTAGGGGACTTAATAGGGGGAAGGAAATCTTCTAAAACTGATTTATGTGAATAGCTGTACAACTTGGTGAATTTACTAAAAATCATGTAATTGTTCACTTAAAATGGAGTAATGGCATGGAATGTAAATTATACTTCAATAAATTTGTCAAAAAAAAAGAAGAAAAATATTACCCATAAAATGGGGTCACCAAGGGGCCAGGCAAACAGATAAGATTTTTAATACGAACATTTCTCGTCTTCTCTTGGCTGGACACTTTTCTGTTTATTTTCTTTTCTTCTGGAGATAAACAAAACAGGAAATGAAACTCAAAAATGCACAAGGCATTTGTTCAGGCAAATAAAGGATCCAATTTAACATCCCTCGTGCTAAATTCTTTCTCTAGTTCACAAGTCAGATCAAACCTTAGAGACCAATTCAATTTCTATTGGAGGGATTAGGCCTCTCTGGCTTCCTGAGCCTTGCTCAGTCTGGAACAGTGCCCTTGCCAAGAGCCCATGCATTTCGATGCTAGGTATTTGTTAGGTATTTCCCTATAGCTTCCACTTCATGATTGGGAAATTAGGCTTCCATGAAGTTTAACCTTGGACACCCAACTATCCTGAGCTCTGGAGGTTGCTGAGAATTTGTATGACTTATGCCCAATATGGCTTTAAAAATCAGAAGGTCTTTTATAATTTCCAGGAGATTCTCAATCAGTGTATGTAATTGTGGCTACTTATGAAATGCCCGTTACAGTCTAAGTACCGCAGGGGTACTCAAAACGACGAAATAGGGTCCTTTAAGTCTTCCCAACTTGTTAAGGAATCAGCAGGATCACGTTCATCAAATCTTTTCAGTGTCCTCCTGCATTAATCAGAGTTGCAAGAATGAAACCCATCTGAGGTAGGTTGAGCAGAAAAGGAATATATTTATTAATGGGTGTTAGGGAACTTAGAGAACCTCCAGAGATTCGAGCTAGGAGTTCTCTCAACCAGGAGGCTCTGTGGCCTCTGAAATCATGGCACCTTTTTCCCACACTCTACCCCCTTTGCCAGAAAATGGCATATCCTGAGTACCTGCTTCCTCGTTTTTAACTGAGTGACTGATTAGGCAAGTGGAGGTCTTGTGGCTCCACCTTAGGTGCCAGACAGGCTGAGAAAGATTGCATGGTGATCAAAGTTCGGCTTCTACCTAGAGAAAGCTGGCCTCATTCCACAGGTTCCCAAATTCGGGAAAGTATTAAGGGTTCTGGCATCCACACAGTGGCAAATATTCACCAGTCCACTGCAATTGTGCTAGCTGATGCCCTCCTCATTTCATGTTTCCTTTCACGTGGTAGTCTGCTAACTGTTCTTCCCCCTTTCTAACTCTGCTTTCTTCATCCCTTACTCTACGTAATTTCTAGATTCATTTTCTAAAACGTAGCTCTCCAGTCCTGCAATGACTCCCTATTAAAATGTCAATATTGTCAGCAGGAACCAAGCATTAAGCGATTAATGCCAGTTTAGTCCATGGAGTTAATCTGGAGAGCAGGCAGCACTCCAACAGAATGGAACGCAGCACAAGCAAACTTTGCAAGAGATGGAAACAGACCCCAGAAATGCAACACCACTGACGCAGGGGCCCAGACCAATGGAAGAGATGGAGTGGGCGGAGCAACACTAAAGGAGCAGTTCTTTGTCCTCCGCGCTGAGACGAGCTCTGGGCACACAGGTGAAGGAGACCCAGTGTGGTCTGGGAATAGGAGCCCACAGAGGGCAAGTGAGTGGAGGACCAGCTGCTCAGTGGCTGCTCCTAGAACTCAGCCACGTGCTGGTGCCACCGTCCCTCATCCCCCAGTCCAGAGCTATGCCTGGTTCATTTCCACAACAATGTAGCCCAGGAGGAAGACAACTTGTTCTTACCATCCGGAAGAAGAGGCCTCAGCATAAAAGGAGCTTCATCAGATGGGGGGAGTTCCGTGCCAGCATCTATTTAGTCCCATTTTCAGATGTTTATGTCAACGCATTTTTGCAGAGATGGAGAAAACAGATGGGTGGAGAAATTCAGCAGTGTCCATCCCTGAATGAGACAGTTCCCTTCAATTAGCATTCAGGATCTAGGACATAATTTATTAAGATAACTCTTCAATCCATTTCTTTCATCTTTTAGTCCAAGACCGAAGCTGGAGTTATAGTCGCTCAGCCTGTCTGTGGCTTGGTTTCTCATGTCTGACATGGGGACCAGAGTACGTTTTTAAACCTTCTGTTCACTTCCATGGCCCCTCAAATTCCATTCTGAGCGGGCTGATAACACAAGAGTATTCGTGCTGTGTTACTCCCCACGGGAAGGTCCAGGAGGAGCTACCCTGTGGCTCCTGTGACCAGACCC
>CAUYRT010051058.1:0-11922 GCA_963574885.1 Lepilemur ruficaudatus
CCACTTAGGTGTTGATCAGCTAATACCAATTTGCTGGTGAGTACATGTGGTGCCTGTCTATCCATTCTTGGGATACTTCACTTAGTAGAATGGGTTTCACCTCCAGGGTTAGGTGAGATTTCATTGTGGTTTTGATTTGAATTTCTCTAATGATTAGAGATGTTGAGCATTTTTTTGCTGGCCATTATTCTGTCTTCTTTTGAAAAATTTCTGTTCATTTTCATTGCCCATTTATTAATGGGGTTGTTTGATTTTTTTCTTGCTGATTTTTTTAAGTACTAGCAGTGTGGTAAACCTAAATAATACGTAAATGAAAATTCAAAATAAATTGTACCAGTCAAATGTTAAAAAAAAAAGAGAAGAAGAAGACCACAGGGGGAATTGTACCAGTCAAATGTTAAAAAAAAAAGAGAAGAAGAAGACCACAGGGGGAAAAGAAAGGATTTCAAAGATGTTCATCCTCTTTCATCAAAGTGAGGCAGGCAATCTGCCCACTCACATAGCTCACCAGTCCTACAGCCTACAGCTTTCAACTGAAAAAACCAACATACCAAGGATATCTATAACCAAGACATTCATCCAGAACCTAGATAGTCATCAAAGTACCGCAAGCAAAGCCAAAGGTTCTCACCCAACATATGCTACAAACACACTCATATGAATAAGGTGAAGGGAAAAAGCCTTATTTAAAAAAAAGAAAATCCAAAAATTAGAAACAATAGCTGCTTCAGATGAAAAGGAATCAGCAAAAGAACTGTGGAAGTATGAAGAATCAGAACAAAGGGCACCCCCAAAGGAACACCAGCTCTCTAGCAATGAAAAAACTAATTAAAATCAGAATAGTGAAATGACAGATAAAGAATTCAAAATGTGAATTATAAGTAAGGTCAATGTAATACAAGAGAAAATGGAAACCAACACAAAAAATGCAGGAAATAAATGAAAAGTTCACTAATGAAATTGAATTATTTAAAAAAATTAAATAGAACTTCTGGAAATGAAAAATTCATTCAAGGAAATTCAAAACACAGTGGAAAACCTTAACAATAGACTGGACCAGGCAGAAAAAAGAATCTCAAAGCTTGAAGATAACATCTTCAAATTAAAAAAGTCAGTCAAAGAACACAGAATTAAGAGGAAGGAACAGAGCCTATAAGAAATATAGGATAATGTAAAGAGTCCAAACATAAGAATTATAGAAATCCATGAGGGTGGAGAAGAAAACACACAAGGGTTGGAAAACCTATTTGAGGGAATAATTGAGGAAAACTTCCCTGGTATTGCAAGAAATTTAGATATCCAGGTACAAGAAGTTCAATGAACACCTAAGAGATTCTTCACAAAGAGGCAATCATCATGACACAGTCATCATACTAGTCAAAGTTAATATAAAGGAGGAAATACTGTGAGCCATAAGGTGAAAGCAACAGGTGACTTACAAAGGAAAACACGTCAGACTAACTGCAGAATTCTCAACTGAGACCTTACAAGCCAGAAGGGCCCCATTCTAATTTTTCTCAAACAAAATAATGGCCAGCCTAGCATTTTGTATCCTGCAAAACTAACTTTCTTATATGAGGGAAAAATACAGACTTTTTCAGAGAAGCAAACACTCAGGGAATTTGTCAAGACCAGACCTGCCCTAAAGTACTCAGATCTGCATTATACATCAATCAGCACAATAGCAACCCACCAGTGCAAACTCATCCAAAAGCTAAAGTTCAGAGTCCATATAAAATAATGGCTCAAGAGATAAAAAAAAAAACAATAAGCTTCTACTCAACAGGATGACCAGATAAGTGCATCCCACTTATCAATTCTTTTAATAAACATAAATGGCTTAAATTCCCCACTCAAGAGACATAGGCTGGCTGAATGGATAAAAAAATACAATCCAAGTATCTTCTGTCTCTAGCAAACACATATAACCCACAAGGACTCATTCAGACTCAAAGTGAAAACGTGGAAAAAAAATATTCCATGCAATGGAAATCAAAAGAAAGCAGGTGTGGCCATTCTTATATCCAATAACATAGATTTCAAATCAACAATAATGAAGAAAGACAAAGATGGCATTATATAATGGCAAAGGGAGCAATTCATCAAGAAGACATAACAATCAAATATTTATGCACCTAATGCAGGTGTGCCCAGATTCATAAAGCAAACCCTACTAGATCTAAACAAAGTGTTACACAGCAACATCATAATTGCTGGGGATTTCCACAACCCACTGACAGAACTGGACAGTTTCTCTACGCAGAAAATAAATAAAGAAATATTGGACTTAAATAGGACTCTAAAGTAAATGGGCCTGACAGATATTTACAGAGCATTCTACCCTAAAAGTACTGAATATACCTTTTGCTCATCAGCACATGGAACATTCTCTAAGATTGATTGCATCAGAGGCCACAAAACATGTCTCAACAAATTAAAAAAGTAGACATTATACCAAGCATCTTCTCAGACCACAATGGAATAAAATTAGAAATCAACTCAAACAGAAACACTCCATTCTACACAAAGTCATGGAAATTTAAAACCTACTCCTGAATGATTATTGGGTCAAGGATGAAATTAAGGTGGAAATCAAGATTCCTCAACTAAACAACAAAGGGGACACAAGTTGTCAAAATCTGTGGGATTCAGCAAAAGCAATCATAAGGGGAAAATTC
Organism: Lepilemur ruficaudatus; assembly: GCA_963574885.1. Classification (NCBI taxonomy): domain Eukaryota; kingdom Metazoa; phylum Chordata; class Mammalia; order Primates; family Lepilemuridae; genus Lepilemur; species Lepilemur ruficaudatus. The sequence continues at coordinate 2,679 of CAUYRT010051058.1, forward strand.
ATAGCCATAAATGCTTACATTAAAAAGACAGAAAGATCACAAATCAACAATCTAATGAATCATCTCAAGGAACTAGAAAAGGAAGAGCAAACCATTTCGAAACCCAGGAGAAGAAAAGAAAAGAAATAACTAAGGTCTGAGTAGAACTAAATGAAATCAAAACAAAAAAATATATAGAAGATTAATGAAACAAAGAATTATTTCTTTGAAAAGATAAACAAAATTGATGGACCTCTCACTAGATTAACCACAAATAGAAAAGAAAGGACCCAAATAAGCTCAATCAGAAATGAAAAAGAAGATGATACAACTGATACCACAGAAATACAAAATATCATCTGTGAATACTATAAAAATTTCTATACACATGAACTCAGAAACACTGAGGAAATGGACAGTTTCCTGGAAACACACAAGGCTCAGTCAGGAAGAGATAGAACTGAACAGACCAATTACAAGCAACAATTTTGCAGAAATAAAAAATCTTCCAACCAAAAAAAACTTCTGGACCAGATGGTTGCACAAATTTTATCATATCTAGAAAGAATTGATACCCACATTACAGAAATTACTTCATAACATTGAGAAGGAAGGAATCCTTCCCAACTCATTCCACAAAGCCAGTATCACCATGATACCAAAGCTAGAAAAGGACACAACAGAAAAAGAAAACTATAGACCAGTATCCTTTGTGAATATAAATACAAAAATCTTTAATAAAATTCTAGCAAACCAAATTCAGCAGCACATTAAAAAATAATACACCAACACCAAGTAGGCTTCATCACAATGATAAGAGGATGATTTGACATATGTAAATCCATAAATGTAATTTACCACATAAATAGAAGCAAAAACAAAGATCATATGGTCATCTCAGTAGATGCAGAAAAAGCATTTGACAAAATTCAGCACCTTTTTGTGATAAAAACTCTTAATAAAATGGGCATAGATGGAACATACCTCAAAATTATAAAAGCCGTATATGACAAGCCCACAGCCAATATCATACTGAATGGAGAAAATTTGAAAGCATTCCCACTCAGAACTGAAACAAGAGAAGGATGCCCACTGTCATCACTTCTCTTCAACATAGTGCGGGAAGTCCTAGCCAGAGCAATCAGGCAAGAGAAGGAAATTAAGGGTATCTGAATGGAGAAAGAGGAGGTCAAACTATTGCTCTTTTCTGATGGTATGATCTTGTATCTGGAAATCCCCAGACATTTCACCAAGAGACTCCTGGTATTGATAAATAAATTCAGCAAAATCTCAGGCTACAAAATCAATGTACACAAATCAGTAGCATGACTACACAACAATAGTAAAGCTGAGAATCAAATCAAATCAAAGAGTCAATACCTTTCACAATAGCTACAAAGAAAATAAATACCTAGGAATAAATTTAACCAAGGAGGTGAAATATCTCTACAAAAAGAACTACAAATCACTGAGGAAAGAAATTGCAGCTGATGTAAAAATATGGAAGAATATAACATGCTCACAGATTGGCAGAATCAACACTGTTAAAATTTCTATACCACCCAAATAATTTACAGATTCAATGCAATCCCCTCAAAATACCAAGGTCATATTTCACAGTTCTAGAAGAATAATTCTATGCTTCATTTGGAACCAGAAAGACCCCAGCCAAAAGATAGATTGTGGTAGGTATATTTACAACTTTTAAAGAAATTTCTGAGCTGTTTTCCAAAGTAGTTGTACCATTTTATGTTATTGCTAGCAGTCTATGACAGTTCTGGCTCCTCTACATTCTTTAAAAGACTTGTGGTCAGTCTTTCTTAGTTTCAGCTATTCTACTAAGTAAGCAGAGTTTTTTCATTATTTTAAATTGCATTTCTCATATGACTAAGGAAGTTAGTACTTTTTATGTGTTTATTGCCATCTATATTATCTCCTTTGGAAAAATGTCTATTCAAATTTTTCATTCATTTAAAAATTGAGTGATATTTCTTATTATTTAATTGCAAGAGTTCTTTATACTGTGGATAAAAGTGCTTTGTCAATTGTATATTTTGCAAACATTTCTTGGATTTCAGTTTGCATTTTCAATTTCTTAGGAGTGTTTTTAGTAAAAGCTTTTAAATCTTGATGGAGTACAATTGCATTTCTTTTATAGTTTCTGTTTTCTTTCTATTTAAGAAATATTTGCCTAACATTAAACTGCAATTTTTCATAAGTTTTATAATTTTTAAGCTCTTACTTTTACATCTATGATTCTTTTTAATTTAATGTTTGAATATGGTGTGGTATAGTTGAGAGATGATTATACAGGCTGAAAAGTCCTGCTGTATGCTATCTGAAAACTGGAGAACCAGGGAAGCCAGTGGCATAGCTCAGTTCAAGTCCCCAGGCCTCAACCAGAGGAGCCAATGGTATAACTCTCAGTTCAAGGTCAAAGTCTTCAGATTCTAGGTACTCTGGTGCAAGCCCCAGAGTCAGTAACTCAGAGAACCTGGAGTTTTGAGGTCCAAAGGCGGGATGAGATTGTGTCCCAGTTCCAGAAGACAGAGTGAATTCATCTTTTTTCTCCATTTATATTTTATCTGGGCCCTCAAGCAATTGGATGGTTGCATCCAATGGCATCCACCTAAATAATCCAGGATAATTAGGAAGTAGACAACTTTAGGAGGTTTTTGCTACCACATATACAACAAACAGTAAAGCAACCACTAAAATAACAAAATAAAAATTTGGGTTGATATACCAATAAAGGATATAAAATAGAATGATAAAAATTACTCAATCCCAAAGAAGGCAGAAAATAAAAAAGGAAGAGAACAATGAAGACATACAATAAAAATAAAACGAATTTCAAGATGAAAATTTAAACCTAACCCTATCACTAATCAAAGGCAATATAAATGATTGATATACTTCTATTAAAAGGCAGATGTTATATTGATTAAAAAAATGAAGTCCCAACTCTAAAGCTTGTTTTTTTTGATACTATCAATAAAAATGATAAAGTTATAGCCACACCAATGAGAATAAAAAGAAAAGATAAAAATTTTCAGTGTCAGGAATGAGTGAAGTGATGTCCTTACAGATTCTGCCAATCTTAAATGCATTAATAAGGGAATATTGTAGGCAGCTTTATATTGATAAATTTGCTAAGTTAGATAAAATGAACAAATTTCTTGAGAGACACATACTATCAATACTACTTGAAAAAGAAATAGAATATATGAAATGCTCTTTATTTATTAAATAAATGAATTTATAATAATGATCTTGTTTGTTTTAGCATGTGAAATTCATTCTGACACTATCGAGTTTGTATTATGAGGTGAAACAAATGAGTTGCATTTAGATGGCATTTCATTTCTGACATGATTAATTATGTATTATGAGATAAAACAAACAAGCAATAATATTAATTTTGAACAAAGATACAGGTATAAGATTGATGAGATTAAGTGTAGCTCTTTAGTCCTGAAGTTGAATTGAAAGCTTCAGAAGAACATTTAATGTGTTTTTTTTAATGTTTTATATATATATCTTTCCCAGCTCTTTCCACTAATAAGGCACAGAAAGAAAGATTAATGAGAGTGCAGTAAGAATCCCCAGGGGCCAAATTATGCTCTTCAACTACCATTTCCCTCTAAATGACATCAGAACTTCTTGCATAAATGACTGATAAGAGGTTTGGGACAGAAAATTTTACAAGATAGACCTGGGCCAATTGTTTACTTGCTAAAAGAGAAAGTTATCAGAGACTACCAATATCATGTTAATGGGACTCAGGATTCAACCTGCCTCATCTGTCATTATACAAATGTGGGGAAATTTCAATAAAAATACTAACTTCAATAGATTGAAATTCATCAAATATCATAAGTTTAAAGTTTAAAATCATAAGTTCATAATGACACTCAAAAGAAAAAATACCTGAATAGTATTCCATGGTATACATATAACACATTTTATTAATCCACTCATGTATTGATGGGCACTTGGGTTCTTTCCATAACTTTGCAATTGTGAATTGTGCTGCTATAAACATTCGAGTGCAGGTGTCTTTTTTATAGAGTATCTTTTGTTCTTTTGGGTAGATGCCCAGTAATGGGAATGCTGGATCAAATGGTAGATCTACTTGTATTGCTTTAAGGTATCTCCATATTGCTTGCCACAGAGGTCGAACTCGTTTGCAGTCTCATCAGCAGTGTATGAGTGTTCTTGTCTCTCCGCATCCACGCCAACATTTATTGTTTTGGGACTTTTTAATAAAGGCCATTCTCACTGGAGATAAATGATATCCCATTGCAGTTTTGATTTGCATTTCCCAGAAACAATGGTGATATAGCACCTCTTGTATTTTCCTGGATAGAGCTGAAACCTATTCTACTAAGTGAAGTATCCCAAGAATGGATAAACAAGCACCGCATGTACTCACCAGCAAATTGGTTTCACTGATCAACACCTAAGTGGACATATAGGAAGAACATTCATCAGGTGTTGGGCAGATGGGAGGGGGCGGCGGGGGTGGGTGTATGCATACATAATGATTGTGATAGGCACCATCTGGGGGATGGTCACACTTGAAGCTCTGACTTGAGGAGGGAGGGGGGCAAGGGCAATATACGTAACCTTAACATTTGTATCCCCATAATATGCTGAAATAAAAAAAACCCCAAAAAACTCCCTAGTGGCCACACTCATGATTTCATAACAATTTCAAAGATACTTCACTTCAAAATACTTTCTCCATTGAGATTTGAACTTCTGCCAACAGAGACTGATAGCTTGAAATACTTTGTAATCATCAAACTGGAAACAATTTAAGCCAGGAACAGGTCAATGTCCCCAGGTTTAGCACCACTGAAATTTTCTGAGACTAGCTGTATGTCTCTCCAGGATTATTCAGAATGCTTGCCATTTTCCAATATAATGGATGTAAGGTATTAAACATACCTAGGGATGGGGGAATTTGCACAGACATTATGGACAATGATATCAAAGGGTGGCAGAACATAACAACCAAGACTTGATATTTTCCTTTCTTTTAGGTTTGCCTTTTTTTTTTTTTAAAAAAAACAATATTTGATGGGCTTGATCTTATAGCCAATAAAATATAATTCTATGTCCCTTTATACTCCACTCTGTCCCTAATTAAGTGCACCCTACCAGGGCTGCTTCCCTCACCTACCATAATCCCTTCCTTCATTCATCCACATCTTTACTCTTCTTTACAACTCTTTGTAAGATTGACCCTTTCCACGGACCTTTCCTTGAACAATCCCTCTTGGGTACAACCACTCTAATTATGCTCTCAATCTACTTAATATCAACGTATCTAATCCATCTAATTTGGTCATTTGTGTTCTCATGGATATTCATTATGTATTCAACTTCCATTGATAAGATGGTTACAACAAAAGATCATACTTTATGACAATTATCTTCCTTAGGTTTGTGGGACATAGAGTAAGTTCTTGGATTAGAGGAGCCAGGAACCCAGGATTGTATTATTAGTTAAAAAGATGACTTATCTTTTAACACCTCCCAGGATTTTTAAAAAATTCAGGATATATGCATTTTGGATTTAGCATTGTCCCTTTGTTATCCCACAAATGAAATGGCAAATACACCTAAATGAGAGCTAAAAAGGGGAGGGGGTATAAAGTCTCAATTTAGTCACATAATTTCTGTTTCACACCCACCCCCTTTAATCCAGATGTTGCCAATGTTTTAACAATGCAGGTCTTCCCTAAAAGAAATTTTTAGTAACTCTAGCAGACATTTTATTTTCTTTGAATAGAATAGACTATTAGATTGTAGTTGCAGTTCTGTGAGGAAGAAGATATAAATGATGCACATCATTTCAAGTCTTTTCATGTCCTCACTGCACACTTATATTTACTTATATTTCATTGCTATGAAATTATGACTGTGGCCACTAGGGAGTTTTAGGTTAGATGGCTGCTGTCCAATAGAAATTTCTGCAGTGAAGGAAGTGTTCTATACCTGCATTGTCCAATACAGTAGCTACTAGCCTCATGTGGCTGCTATGTACTTGAAATGTGGCAGATGCAATTGAAGAACTGAATTTTTAATTTAATTATGTTAATTTAAATTTATATAGCTACATTTGGCTAGTGGTTACCTATTGGACAGCACAACTTTATATAAGGACTAGCCTTGGTTCCTTGTCTTGGGGGGCAGGGAATTCCTATTCCTTCTCACAGATGCAATCAGGCTTTAGGTGTAGGCTCAATTACAACCCAGATTTTGCTACAAATCTAGCTCTTGGTTGTTAAAGCAAAACTGTGCATAGGTAATTCTGCATATGTGGGTTATTTGTAGACCACACTTGGAGGACTAGGTACCATGAGTCCATTATTTGATGTTTTAGACCCTGGCTTCTGTAACAAGTTTATTTCCTTTGGACCAGTGGTTTTCAAACTGTAGTTTGCATTGAAATCACCTGCAGGGCTTGTTTGCACACAGCTGGGATCCACCCAGAGATTCCGATTCATTAGGTCTGGGGTGGAGCATGAGAATTTGCATTCCTAGTAAGTCCCCAGGTGATTCTGATGCTGCCACACTTTGAGAACCACAGCTGTAGAACAAGCCCCTATCTGATATCCTGGTTCAAGGAACTTAGTTCTTGCCTTAAGCCTTCTTAGTTGAGTCTTTTTCTTTTCTCCCTTCAAAATAATCCAGTTTCTCTGAGCCTAGAGACTTTCCAACTCTCATCAGTTTTTCCAAGGTCTGAAGCTGAAATAGTACCCTGAACTCCAGTAGCTGTGACCCTTCTTCCAGACCTCCGTATTGCTGACCAGTTGCTTGACTGGAATCATGCTATGCTGTTTCCTTGATGGCAAACCCTTTTTGACCACGTATGGTAGCTAGTTTTGGACTTCTCTTTCACCAGCTGCTCACCTATGGGGGCTTTCTCATATTGCTTAGTGCTGAAACTTGCCCAAATGCTTCTCTCTCTGATAGGTCTGTTTAGTGTCCTAGTCTCAGTCTCCCATCTGGCCTGCTCTTGCCAGCTGAGCTCCATTTTCTACACACCATCAATATAAAGTACCTGCCAAGGGAATTGACCTGGTTTGGCGTTTTCTCCACCAACAACCCGAGTGAAGTCTTGAAGTGAGTGAGTGCTTTCAGTGACATTATCCAAAATTGTTTCAACTTCAGTGGAATTTTCATAGTCCATATTAGAAAAAATAGTCTCAGCACGGGTGAGCTTCGAAGTGTGTGAAACAGAAACTCTTCCACATGGAAATGGCACTAGAAAAATAGAAAAAAATTAGTATTCCGATATTTCTCATTTGAAAATAGGACATGTATTACATAAATTGAAAACGAGGCCCATTCTTGTCACTTCTGAGAAGCAGGCCCATCAATATTTTCAAGAGATCTAATCAGCAAATATAATCTCAAACTAAAAGGTTGATTGCATTATTTTTGTGGAAAGTTTTCAAACCCTTCATGAAAAGAACATTTGGCTCTGGAATTCATCATCTTTAGGAAATAGAATAGGTGTTCCGGAATCAAATTTGGTAAGACTTTTATAGCATCTAATGACTTTCTCTTTAGTTTCTTCACTAAAAAGTCTTACTCCCAGTTGCCATCCCTGAATGGAAGTCTGATGATTGGTACCTTGAAAATTTAACTTTAGAATTAGGTGAATGGGACTTCTGCTTTTTATCATTAACAGGGGTTCTTTTGTAGGCTAGAATTCTAGATTCCAAGGTGGATTTTAGGTATTTGTTGGGAGAGATAATAGTAATTCAATTACCTGGCTGTCAAATATTAACCAAATAGATCACTAATATGATTATCACAGCCATATTCACCAGGACCTGGCCACATTTTCTCCTTGGGCTGCTTTATCTTCTAAAGAAAATAAATCATCTACTGATATATTGGGGACTACCAGAAAGGAAATTTGTAGTCAAACAAAGTCACTTCACATTTCATTTTCCTTTCTCACTTTCCTTCAGCCACATTCCTTATAACAGACATTTCCATAGCAACCAGCTGTGGCAAAGTGTCATGAAGACAGCGTGTGGTTGAGAAAACAGGAAATTAGTTCAAAATACTTATGTATAAATATACGTGATCAACAATGGCTAGAGAAAAAGGACCATTATCGTTGAAGAGGCAGAAAAGCTTATTTCAGATTTGGCCTACTTATTCTGCTAAAGCTAAGGCTATATTGAACTATAACATTTAATACTTGGAGGTGGTTCTCAGTTTTTTTTTCTGTCATAAAATAGAAGGGCTTGTAATGGTTTAGCTATTATGCCATCTGTCTAGACTGGAAGCTAGGTTTTAAAGGTTAACAAATACACACGCATACTCCTCCCAAGATAGGCTAGCTTTGAGGCAGTACATGTGAAGAACTAAGCAGAAGGACATGTGTGCAGGCCCTAAAGCATTAGGAACCCTTAATTTTAGTTGTAACATGTACTTCTGGCTTCTAGTTCTTTAATTTCCACCACCTGGTGTGGCACTAAGATAGGCATCAAACCCAGGAACAGAGGGATGGTGCATGATTTAATTTATCAATTTAATAAGATATCAGGCTGTGGAAATGCAAAATAAATTATATCTAATTTTCTTCATAAAGGCCCCTCATTTATCAAATACAGTCAATCCTGCCAAGCCTATTTTTAAAATCAAAGTTTCTACTCTTCTTGTCTTCAGAGAGGAGCCATATGAACATGGAGTGGAGATGCTTTGAATACACCAATCAGCAGGTTGATGGCTTGGTTGCATGGTTGACATTACTGGGAAACATTGCTTTGTCTACTGCTGTATAGATTGTGCTGATAAGCCTAGCAGAACTTAAAACAGTTGCTGGAACCATTCTGATACCAAGTGTGTAAACTCAGCTGGAGTCCCAAGGATAGGGAATAATTTCTCAGAGTAAAGGCCCTGACAGAACAATGCTTAAAATTCACCGTCCTTGTAACAAAAAAAGAAAACTACAGACCAATATCTCTTATGAATGTAGATGCAAAAATTCTCAACAAAATCCTAGCTAACTGAATCCAGGAGCTTATCAAGAAAATAATCCATCACAACCAAATGGGCTTCATCCCAGGGATGCAGGGATGGTTCAACGTATGCAAATCTATAAATGTTATACACCACATCAACAAAAGCAAAAACAAAGACCATATGATCCTCTCAATAGACGCAGAAAAAGCATTTGACAAAATTCAACACCCTTTTATGATAAGAACGCTTAACAAAATAGGCATAGACA
>CAUYRT010051060.1:0-10580 GCA_963574885.1 Lepilemur ruficaudatus
CCTGGCATGGTGGCACATGCCTATAGTCCCAACTACGCGAGAGGCTGAGGCAGGAAGATCACCTGAGCCCAGGAGTTTGAGGTTGCTATTGGCTATGATGACGCCACTGCACTCCAGATGAGGTGACAAAGAGACCTTGTCTCAAGAAAAAAAAATTCTCTTTTCAACATTCATTCACTCATTAAAGATGATGCTGAGAATATCATGGAGAAAAAGACAGTCACAGAGCTCATGTTCCAATGGGAGAGATCTGTATTTGTTTGTCACTGTGTTTTATTGGTAGTGAGGAAGCTATGTGAACAATGTATACTGCATGGTATATATGGCTTCACAAAATGTGGGAATGGAAGATAGCACAGTCTGAGAACCAGGAAGACAGAGCCAGTGTTGGCAGAGAGTTGCTGTTGGCACAGAAGGACAGATAATGGTTCGGTTGTAATAGGACAGAGCAGAAACTATTGGCATAGGGAACTAGGAGTTCAACACCAGAAGCAGGCATCCTCTACCATCTTCCATGCACTCTTGGACAAATGCATAATGCAACAATGGGCAATGGGTTTTTCAGAATGAGATCACCAGGGAATTCTCTACAATTATTATGCAGTTTGTCCACTTTGCATTTGATTTGGCTGTTTTAAGTTGTTTTCTCCTAATCAAAGTTCTCAGTAAAACATGGGGTAAGTGTGCTTGTTTTGTAAGCATGCTTGTTGTATAATTTAAATATTCTTAAGAATTCTAGAAAATAGGTTTGAAGGCTACGGTGGGGCTGCAGTGGAGAATCAGAATAGATATACCCTGAAATGACAATATTCCCTAAAACAAATAACACAAAGGGACAACAGTTCACTCAGAAGTGCTACATGGAGTGATCATTGTGATCTGGAATAGTCAGACGATTTTTAGAGATGAGTCTTGAGATAGCCTTTAGAGAATAAGTAGGATTTTTATAGGCCTGGAGTTGCTGAGCCATCTGGCTTGGAGAAGAGCATGAGCAAATACCCAAGGAGAATAATAATCTACCACAAATAAGAATAATTGTTTTCAGGCAAAATAAAGGTTTGTTATGAAGTGATTACTCAAAGGGTATGGCTCAGTCAGTTGGAAATATGAGACTGAAGGACAGGAAAAATTCAGGAATAAGTGTATAGCTATCTGTCTGCATAGTGTGAAGAGTTGATGTTCTAACAGGGATTATCTCATGTGTAGGCAACAAGGCAGATTCAGGTTTTGTGAGGCTTGAAGCATATTCAATTTGGAGTGTCCTATTTAAGGAAAAGAATGCAAAATACAAATGCAAACTGGCTAGAGCCCAGCACAAGCCGGGGAAGCTGCCAATTAAGTGAGAGACCCTGAATCCTAAGCTTCATTAATTTTTGGAATGTCTGCCTCTGACTAGAGCAATGCTGACCAGTAGAAATATAATGTGAACCAGATAAAATTTTCTATTATGCAAAGAAGTGAAACTAAGCAAGCAAAAATAAGAAGAAAAAATAAGCAAGTGAAATTTTTATATTTTATTGGACCCAAATATCAGAAATATTATCATTTCCACATGTAATCATTATAAAAATATTAATGAGATCTTTTATATTTTTTCATACTATATCTTTGAACTCTGGTGTGTATTTTATATATATAAAGTCAATCACATGTATCAGTTAGGACTAGCCACAATTTTCCAGTGTTCAATAGCCTCATGTGTCTAGTAGCTACCATAATGAAGAGTGAATGACTACAGTCTGGCTACTCAACATGTGATCCATGGATCATCAACATCATCATCATCATCACCTGAGAGCTTGTTAGAATGGAACATGTCAGACCTCACTCCAGATCCACTGAATCAGAATGTACATTTTTAATAAGGTCCCCAGATGATTCATATGCACATTAAAGTTTGAGATACGCTTCTCTGTAGAACTAAGAATAGAGTCTCTGAAAACAGTTGCAGAAAAAAGAGACACGGAAGTTCTCAAAGAAGGCCTAGGAAGGGTAATGTTGAAAAAAAATAAGTAAAGGAGATGGTTTCTGAGATCGAGAAGACAGCGGTGACAAATGGCACAGGTAGGGTAAAGAGGAGGGTTAGAGTAGGGAATCATCATTGACAGAGTCATCCTGACTGATAACAACTATCATTATAACACCATCACCACCACCGCCGCCGTCATCATCATCATCCTTCTTTGTGGCTCATTGATAAACTTTGAGCAGTTTCAGAAGGAGGAAAAGGAACTTGGATGTGAAAGGGTTAAGAAGAAAATGTATGGGCAATAAAGTGGGCTTAGATTACTTGTGGGCAGTGAAAAGGAAGGACATCACAGATGTAAAGGTTATCGTGGTATATTTAAAAAAAAAATAGGACATCATTCAAGCAGTAGCTACAGGTATTTTTCAACCTAATTATAAAAAGGCTTACAGTGAATGTTTTTCATTCCCTCCCACACTCATCCTCCTACCCTTAGTAACCCAGTTCAAATAATGATAACTCTGATCACACAGTAAGTTCAGAATACATTTGGAATGATTTTGAAACTTTATTATTGCAAATATTTGAATGTGGATTCAGAGCTAAAAATGAAAAATGATCCTTCTTAAGCTGCTTAATTGAACACCTTTATGCCTGTGGCCCTGCTTGGTGATGCATGTTATGGCTGCCAGTGGCTAAAAAGAGAGGCATGTGGTTCTTTAAATGTTTCATGACTTTTGTGATTGCAAAGCATTTATTTAATTATAAGAACACTTCTTTTAACTGTTGCAAATATATTACTCACTTTTGCTGCTGATATTGACCTCTATTTTTATTTGGATTCAAAAAAATATGTTTTTAATTGGAATATTAATCACATATTAGGATTCAAATGAGCCCGTTTCATGCTACGAGCAGAGATTTTGTTGTCTTTGTTGTTGTTGTTAGAATGAATGTTCCAAAAAGTGCTTGGTTGACTTAGCAAGCTGAGTGCTTTCATTTATAAAGAAAAGCCTAGATATATGGGACCAACTATTCAACTTCGTATTTCCATAATCAGGTCAGGTTTCTGATTAGTGGAGTGATGTGATTAGATTTGGGTTTTAGATAATTAATTTTGACACATAGAACTTATTGTAATAACGGTGTGCAATGATGAAAACTGAACCAGAAAAACTGCAGTAAGGATGGAAAAAGGAGAATGAATACTAGAGAGATTACGGAGCCAGGTTGGGCAGGATATGGGATGGCCAGACTTTGGTGAAGGGGCAGGAAGAATCAAAGATGGTGCAGATGTTTCCAACTTGAGGAATGGTGTGGATACCATGGCTGTGTCGGGAAACTACGAAGGAACCTGCTGAATGCCAGTTTCATATTCTTCGTATATGGTTTTCATCTCAGAGCTTTTTCCTTCTATTGAATTTCATGTAGACCCTAAAGCTTCTTAGAAAACAACTTTTTGGTATTGTCTCTCTCCCTTCCCCCGTGCCTTCCTTCCTCCCCCTCTCTCTTTCCACTTAAGTAAAGCTTTGAACTAAACTGAAGAAATGGTAGAGATCTACCAGCTATTAAATTTCTAATTGACTGTCAAAATTTTAACATTTCAAAGAAAGATTAAAAATATATCCAGAGATGAAAATTAAATCTTATAATTTTTAGCTTTTAATAACGGTTCAGAAATTCCACCTGTATTATTTTTTAAATAAATAAGGGAAACTGAATTTTATTAACTTAGACTTTAAAAACTAGTTTGTTGAGTCTTTGTTCTTCTATAATTTTATGTCCCTAAAAATTTGTGCATTTAAGTACAGAGAAATGTTATTATTAATATTTTTTATATATGCTATCCTGTGTATTGATTTTGCTGGAACACAGTTTATATTTTCTTGTGCTTTAAAGGAAGTAAGTTATGAAATTAAAACAGAATAATTTTAGGACTACAAAGGAGTTCATTTTATTTAATTTGACCAAATACATAAGTGGACAGAGTATCATCAATATTGTGGGAAAAGCCTGAAACAATAGCATTCTTCAGAAGAATAAATCAAATTAATCATTTTTCTTTCTGTTGTTTGGCTTATCAAATCATGAATTCATTTGCAGAGCCAAATTTTCATAACCAAAATGTTTGTCTTTAGAAGAGTAATGAGGATTGGTGTCCTTCCAGAGATTCCAGAGGAGTCTCTTTCCTTATGACACCGTCTTAATCACATTGATAGTTGATTGCTTGCTCCCAGTTGAAGTACTCAAGCACATTAGTCTCTTAGAAATAAATGAACCGTTCATGTGCTTTGCCCACTTTTTAATGGGGTTGTCTGATTTTTTCTTCCTGATTTGCTTGAGTTCTTTGTAGATTCTTGTTATCAGCCCTTTACTGGATATATAGCATGTAAATATTTTCTCCCATTCTGTAGGTTGTCTATTCACTCTAATGATTTTTTCTTAGGCTGTGCAGAACTTTTTAATTTGATTATGTCCTATTTATTTATTTTTGTTGTTGCTGTGATTGCTTTGGGGGTTTTCTTCGTAGATTCTTTGCTTAGGCCGATGTCCACAAGAGTTTTTCCAACATTTTCTTCTAGAATTCTTATAATTTTATATCTTAAGTTTAAGTCTATCTACCATGAATTAATTTTTGTCAGTGGTGAGAGGTGCATATCCTGTTTTAGTCATCTACATATGGCTATCCAATTTTCCCAGCACCATTTATTGACTAGGGATTCTTTTCCCCAGTGTATGTTTCTATCTTCTTTGTCAAAGATCAGATGGCAATATGAGGATGATTTTATATCTGAGTTCTCTGTTCTGACCCATTGGTCTGTGTCTCTGATCTTGTGCCAGTACCATTCTGTTTCATTACTATAACCTTGTACTGTAGCTTGAAGTCTGGTAAAGTGATGCCTCCTGATCTACTCTTATTATGTGAGGTTGCATTGGCTCTTTAGGATTTTATCTCATTCCATACAAAGCATAGAATTATTTTTTCTAGATCTGTGAAAAATGATGCTGGTATTTTAATGGGTTTGCATTGAACCAAACTTTTCAAAAGAAGATAAACTAATGGCCAATAAACATATGAAAAAATGCTCAAAGTCTCTAATCATCAGGGAAATGCAAGTAAAAACCACAATGAGATATCACCTAACTCCAGTGAGAATCGCTGTTATCAAAAATGTCCAAAACACCAGATGCTGGCATGGATGCAGAGAGATAGGAACACTTATACACTGTTGGTGGGACTGCAAACTAGGACAACCTCTATGGAAAGTAGTATGGAGATACTTCAAAGAACTAAAAGTGAAACTACCATTAGATCAAGCAATCCCACTACTGGGTATTTACCCAAAGGGAAAAAAAAAAAGTCATTTTATCAAAAAGATACTTGAACCCAAATATTTATCACAGCATAAGTCACAATCACAAAGATGTGGAATCAATGCAAGTGCCCATCAATACATGAGTAGATTAATAAAATGTGGTATATGTACACCATGGAGTACTACTCAGCCACAAAAAAACGGTGAACTCATACCTTTCGTAACAACCTGGATGGAACTGGAGACCATTCTTCTAAGTGAAGTATCATAAGAATGAAAAAGCAAACACCACATGCACTCACTATTAAATTGGAACTAATTGATCAACACCTGTACGCACATGGAAGTAAAACTCAATGAAAATCAAGCAAATTGGAGGGGGGAGAAGGGGATGGGTAAATTCACACGTAGCAGGTACAATGCACACTATCTGAGTGATACACACATTTATAACCTTGACTCAAACTGTACAAAAACCATTTATGTAATCAAAACATTTGTACCCCCATAATATTCTTAAATTTTATAAATGGGGAGAGGAGAAATAAACGAACTGTCATTGTTAACCTACTCCATTGTCAGCCACTGGACTTAAAGCATTTTCATGAGTGTTATATTGAATTGCTAGTCCAACGCTGGGAATTTTGTATTATCATTCTCATTTTAGAGATCCAGAAACTGAAGGTCAATGAGATACTCTCTTTGAAAATGGGTCTGATACAAAAAGATTTCAGAACTGGGTCGTGGTTAAGAAAAAGATGAGTGTCAGAAACAGACCAACCTGATTTAAATCGTGACTCTGCATGTACTTAAACTTTCTGAACATTAATTCTCTGATTTTTAAAATGAAGGAAACAATACCAACTTCAAGGGATAACTAGGAGGGCAAAGTAAAATAATATCTTCTTTTGAGAGGATGTGAGTGGGTATTTAATTGGTAAGGGGTTGCTTGGAGATAAATTCTTTAGTTTTATAAGAGTACATCAACCCTGACTTCTGACCTGTAGACTTTTAAAAGCTGCCCATAATTGGCAACAGAAAATTGTTGTGCTCCAGATTTCATCAGTTACTTTATTCATAAATGCCCTGCTATCCAAGTCTATTGTCACTCCTGACTATAAATCTTTTCCTTTTCATTATAAGCTGAAGAAGAAAATTCCATGAAACTCAAATTTGTAACAACTTGAATCATTGTCTGGGCATGATTTAATCGTGTCATGTAAAGATATAGATGGATTGAGTAAATAAAAATCAAAATAGAGAAAAATCTAAAGTGAGCATTATAAAGAAAGAAAAGTTAATTTTTAACAGATAAATATTAAGATAAGCTATCTCATTTGCAGTATGAAATTATTTGATTGGCAATAAAGTCATTTTATACTGCCTTGCCCGATATAGTTGATTAATATTAAAAATTTTTAAAAATATCATGTTAAATTGCCATTTTTACTGATCTGATCACACTTTCTTGCCTACTCATCTGAATTTTAAGACTATATGATCAATAAATTATCCAGCCAATGAAATTTTATTTAAGGCAAATATACTGTGTCAATTTTATTTCTCTTTTATAAACCAAGATTCTCTTCTGTACCTAATTGTACATTTTAGACAACATTTTTATACCTGGGATATGAAGAAAAATGAGATTAGCAAATGAATTTTGTGTGTTTTGGAATGTGTCATTTCAATAGTTTTTCTTTCTTCCTTTTTTCTTCCTACTCTTCTCTCCCTCCATTTTTTCCTCTTCCTTCCTTTCTTTTTAAAAAGTGGTAACAGTATTTCAATGCCTGCTCTGTAAAAGACATTATACTAACTTCAAATCTAAGGAGACTATTTAAATGTAAGAGATATTGTCCTTCACCTCAAGGGATTTCTATTTTGGTAAAAGAGAAAAAAATTGATTGATTGATAGATATTATAAATAGAGGTAGAGAGAGCTAGAGATATTTATGAATGTGTGTGTATGTGTGCATAAAACAACACAAGGGAGGTCAATATCCTGAGAAACTGTGATTATAACAGCACATTTATTATTTCAAAAATAAAAATAACATTTAAGTGATTGAATAATCAGTAGCCTTAGAAAATATAAATTAATGGAAATTAAGGAATTACAAAGCTTTATGTTTTCATGTGCCATAAAAACAGTAAAATTTTACTCTATATGGAGTAAGAATGATGACATCCATGTTGTGTGTCCTGTCCCTCTAGGCCTAGATCCCCTTTGTTCTGACAAGCATTAGCAGGGCACAATCTCTGCTGCTTAAACGTAGATATCAATAGAAATCAGATATATCTTTGGCTGCTTCTCCAATCGTAAATCCAACACTGTTCAGTTGACCACCCGATGGCCCTCGACACATGAAAGGCTATAAGAAAAGTTATATAGAGAGCAGATGACATTGGCTGGGAATTCAATTGAAATGACTCCTTTTTTAGATTCTCTTGTGATTTGAAGAACAAAAGTGAATGAATATTTGCAACACAAGTTTAATATGAGTGGATTTTTCCCTTTTCTGTTATGCCTAACTTACTCAATAACAGCTTTATGATCAGATCACCTTTTATTCTTTCTCAAAGAAGCACCGCAGTGGAATAATATACTATAAATTCTACTTACCCTCGAAATAAAATATCTGCTAGTCCTGTGCTTTGCCGGGACAACACTTCATATCATAAATCCACCCACATGGTAGATGCAGCTGTGGTTTAATTATTTCATCAGGCACAGAGTTTATGGTTCCTTGGCTGAATCTTTAAAAGCTATTGTTAAGTGCAGTTCAGTAGAACCATTGTGAAAATTCATTTCTATTAGCAAGAAGAATAATATCTAATAATTAAACAATGCAAAACATAATTATATAGAATGTACTGCCTAAAGCAATATATCAATATAATTTAGAATATACCTATTGGCACATTTTACTTTCGAGAATGAAAGAAAGCCAGTTGTTTTGCTGCATGAAATAAAGCACACTTTCTTTGTGACTGTCTATAAATGAATTTCTGCTACTTGTCAAATATATTGTCTAGTATATAGTTCCTTTAAAAAAATGACACCAAAGTAGAATAACATGAAAACACTATTTTGAAAAGATGTGTACAGCCTTTATTTTGTTATTTACAATTCGTGCCAACTTGGATTTTTTAAGTTGGTGTTGCCAATTGTAATAATGTAAAATAATGATTATTCAGGATTATATGGCTGATTTAGATATAGGGAACATTCTTTATTGGGGGGAGAAGGAGCATTTCAACAACACAGAAGCCATATTATTAGAGCTCAGATTTTTGTTTTTATTTTTAAGGGTTCCAGGGACTATAAACACTCCTACGGAGTGAGCATCCTAAAAGTCCCGCTGAGTACTGATCTTATTCATCTAGACTTCTGTCCATGTGTTATTTATATTTATGTGATACTCAAAATTATTAAAATTTACTTGTCTTTTCTGTGTACCTCCAAAGTATTGTTTTCTGTTTACTAAATCTTTCAAAGATTCCAGGCTTTGGCATCATCCATCTTTTCCTAAGCACTATTTTGAGCTCAATATTGTGTTCACAGTGCAGAGATCCTGTTGATTTCCCCAAGATGAAAACATTACTGAGTTATGCAGAGACCTGAAGACAAAATCTGGCCCTGAAGTTGCTTGAGATTATTCATGGGGAGAATTTTCCAGCTCTCTTTTTGTTCCTGCTTAGAGCCATTGAATGCCTCTTAAATCACTGACAGAAAATTTAGGTCAATGCATTGCCTGAGGTCATTTAAATTTCAAATCTGCTGCCATTTTCCTGCTTGTAACTATTGGGAGAGAAGAGCATTATGCCTACAGTTAGTGAGCTGGAGCTGAGAATCTGGCACAGGAAACTTCAACTCAGAGTCAAACTTATTTATGCTCTGGTGAAGGAAATATGTTAGGAAGGTTAATGAGTCTAAATTGGCATTCTGTCATCTGACTCAGAGCTGAATTGAAAACTACATACAGTGATAAGGATTAGTCTCTTTGCCAGATTTTGTACCACTTGTTATAGTTTAGGACTTGAGTACATTTTTTGTGAGCATAAAAGATGTTTTTCTGGCTCCACAGAAATAATCTATGAGCACAGCCCAGACTTCATGATTTGTTCAAACAAATCAAGCAGCAGGAGCTGAGTGCCTGGTGTTCCCAGGTCTCCATGGCCAGCACAGAGCACAGACACAAACATGGTCCCTGGATTCAACCAAAAATTCCTCTGGATGAATTCTGCTGTGTGCATATTGACAGCTGTCATTCCATCACTTCTGTCACACTTTGTGCTAAACATAGAAAAAAAGACAAGCTTTTATTTTCATTTCTTAAAATATTCTGGCTCATAGAAACAAGCACACTCAGATCTTGCTTTCTTGATACTCTTCTCCAATAAAAGGAACCGGGGATCATTGGAGAAATGATCAATTCAGTGCTGAGGCAGAGAAAATACAAGATAAGCCTGAAATCTTTTGTATTGCCAAAAAGGAAGTGCCAAAACAAAACAAAACAAAACAAATAAAGAAAGAAAGAAAGAAAAGAAATCAGGGTGGCCTGCTGAAAGGACTTAAAAGCCAGGCTGAAGGAATTGCCAATGACCAAATCTTGGACAATTTGAATGACAAAATTAATAATGATAATTATGAATTATAAACCATAGAATAAGGTAAATATCAGTCCATTGTGATACCAATAATAATTGCATAAACAATGAACAGGACAAAAGATCAGCTTTTTCTTTGAGTATAATCCCAATTAATAAATGTAAAAAGAATGACAGAAATAAAAAAAAAAATTACCCTTTGACACATTTGACAAACCCCAGTTATAATTGTTGCTGATTAGCATCAGCAATAGATATAAAAATTACTGGGCAACAATATGTTAAAAAAACAAGATATTTGCATAGTCTCAAAATATTCCTTCACCAAATATGCATATTAATTAGTAACTTTATAGTGGGAAACCTGGCAGATACCACCTTAACCAAATGATCAAATTAACATCAGCAGTAAGACATATGGACATCATGTAACTCGTGATATGATGCACCGAGAAGGGCACACCACTTCTATGATATTTTTGCCAAAAAGGCGTAACCTCAAATCAAGAGAAAGCATCAGGCAAAATTGAGAGGCAGTCTACAAACTGATTGGCCATTTCTCTTCAAGAGTGTCACAGTCATGACAAATACTGAGGAACTGTCCCAGATGAAAGAGATCAAGGTGACTTAATGACTGAATGCGATGTGGGATCCTGGAATGAGTCCTGGAAAAGAAAAGAACATTA
>CAUYRT010051062.1:0-62992 GCA_963574885.1 Lepilemur ruficaudatus
TCTGTATATTTTTAGTTGGCCAATTAATTTCTTTCTGTTTTATAGTAGAGATGAGGTCTCGCTCTTGCTCAGGCTGGTTTCAAACTCCTGACCTTGAGCAATCCGCCCGCCTCGGCCTCACAGAGAGCTAGGATTACAGGCGTGAGCCACCGCGCCCAGCCACAAGTACTTTTTAAAGAAAAACCTAATGAATATTTTATGCATCAGTACTGCTACTAACTTAGCTTTGGCATTTTGAAGCCTAGAGAAAGCCCATTCATCTGATAACTATTCTTCAAGGATATTATTATATGGTCAATCCTTCACCATATCTTGAAATTCTACAATACTTTCTTCCTTCTCATGAGTGACTTGTCAGTTTTACCTTTGATCGGCATAGCAGACATCTTTCATTTGTGAGTGTATTAAATAAAACCACGTTGTGAGAAAGGCATTGGATTAAAAAGGGTTGACCTTATGCCTATTCACTGCTATGTTACACATAGGCATGTGCATGTATGTATACGTTTGGCTTCAAATATATGACATGATAAAAAGAAAAAAAACACAAAAATAGAGCAGGCATTATTTTTATGGCCCCAAGCAAATGTCAAACATTATAATAAAATTTACCTATATAAAACATCATGCAAATTGAAAGCAAATATTCAAAAGTATTAGTCATTACAATAAATGTGCACTTAACCAACCTATTGACATTTTTGCCCCAAACTATTATTCTCCCATCTCTGAGATCATGTGGTATTCAAAAGTGCCAGTAGATAGAAATCAATACTTTTCTTATTAAAGAAGTGAATTTAGACCTTCTAAAATATTTTGAATTCCTTTGACATATTAATATATTTACTAAAGATCTATTATATTAAAAATATTTTATTTGATTATACAAGAGATTTGGAAGATAGAGAATTCATGAATCCTGCTTACAATTTAGAATAATAATAAAATAAATAAATAAGAAGAAAAGTACAAAATAATTACATTATTGAACCAAATTTAAAATGTGTTCCTCTGATTGTCACAACCAGTGCTTTACCATGTTCAGATAAAGAAAGAAATTATATATTATTGAAGGATCAGACAATTTCTTATAAATAGGTGACGGAAATAGGTATGTATAGGATTTTGTTAGATGGAAATGAGAAACGGGAAAGAGTATTCCAGGCAGTGGAATAGCATGAATAAATGTGCAGAGGTAGGGACGGATTAGACATGTACCAGGAATAGTGCCTCTGTGTCTTAGCCACAGAGAGCAGAATAATCAAAAATAAAACAAAACCGGTAAAGTCTATGTGGAACATTGAGGGATCATCAATAGCAAACTAGAAAATTTGGCTTTAGTTCAATAGGTTAGAGAGTAACTAATTACTTTTGAGCAAGAGTGGGATACCATCAAAATTTTATTTAAGTGAAACCTTTAAGTGCACAATAGATTGATGGAGAGAAAAACTGGAGGGAAGTAGAAGGCTAGGGACATAATCCAAATAGGAGATGTCAGAGAACTGAAATATAATTGTGTAAGGGGAGAATGAAAACAAGGAGATGCATGACAAAAATTCTAAGATAGGTCCAAAATGACTTCATTCAATTTTCAAATCATTTAATCCACAATTTTTGGAAATGCCTGTATACAAAATTCTGTGCTAAGCTCTGAAGTTATAAAGACTAATAAACTGAGAACAAAATGAAGGAAGAGGAGGACAGAAGGAGGACACTGATTATTCTGTAGCCATGGTAACAAGTAGCTACCAACACAAGTTTCAATCCTATTTAATCAGTTAACAATTAGCTGCCTCTGTGATTGTTATCATGCTTCCCCAAGCCAACTAGTGGCAAATCCTCCCTTCTGAAAGTCTGCTAATCAGAAGTAGATTCACTCCAATGAACAGGATTCTAAATGCAAACGAATTAACAATGGTCTCACCTGAGTTACTATGCTTCTAAAGCTGACATCAACCTATTCCCAACCTTGAATGTTCTCAGATTACTTGACCTCTGGGTTTCCCCCCTCCCCGGAACCTAAGAACATTCTCTTTTCAGACACTGTGGTTGAGCAGCATAGTTCTCTCTTATTTAAGTAAGCAATAAATTTAGCTGTGTGTTTTTATTTCAGGTATCGATTACTGTTCTCATCATTTGATAAAATTCAAGTGATGAAATTCACTTGTAAATTGAAACTTATTAATGGGAACTTATTAGACAAGAGTACAATGCAGTGAAAGAATGAGCCATCCTGAATCTGAAGACCTGGATTTTAAAGAATTCTTTACCTAAATATTTATATCTGTAAAGAAAGATCCTTTTTTTTTTTTTTTTTTTTTTTTGAGACAGTGTCTCACTCTGTTGCCCGGGCTAGACTGAGTGCCCTAGCATCAGCCTAGCTCACAGCAACCTCAGACTCCTGGGTTCAAGCAATCCTTCTGCCTCAGCCTCCAGAGTAGCTGAGTAGCTGGGACCACAAGCATACACCACCGTGCCCGGCTAGTTTTTTCTATATATATCTTTGGTTGGCCAATTAATTTCTTTCTTTTTATTTATAGTAGAGACGGGGTCTCACTCTTGCTCAGGCTGGTCTCAAACTCCTGAGTTCAAATGATCCACCTGCCATGGCCTCCCAGAGTGCTAGGATTACAGGTGTGAGCCACCTCACCTGGCCCCAAAGAAAGATCCTTAACATCTTTTACTTCTGTTCCCCAATCTGTGAAATAAAAATCAGAGTCCCAATCTCACCACGATGTGATGAAGCTCAAATGCAATAATGTTTGGAAAAACTGTAAACTTTGTTAAACCTTGGTACTGTTATATGGCAATTGTTGTTTCTATTATTAATACAAAGACAAACCCAGTTATAGGAGAACATTAGTACTATTAACAGGAAATCAGAAAAAGGAGCTTTTTGGAAGGAAAGGCCTTTTCCAACTTATTACATATTTACAAAGTGATTATTATATGCTACAGAATATGCTTAACCTATGTTAGATTATAGGTATTCAGCAGATGAGCCACCATACAAATAATTATAGACCTTGCTTTGTATTAAAAATCAAAATAAATTTCATGACTTGGGCGTAATTCTCATTAATGATGACCACATTAAGGCCAATTCCTGGCACTTTGTGAGCACCTAAATACTTGTTAAGAAATTGAATAAAGAGAATACTTGAAGCCATAGAAATTGATGAGAATTGTATAAGACAAAGACTGACTAAAAAGCTATGGTACAGATAATGAATACTACAGTATTTGAGGAGTGTGAAAATGATGGGATGTGATTTATACTTTTTTATTCCAAGACATTAACATTGTATGAAATGAGAGAAGTGTCTGAACCCTCAAATTAAGAACTTACAATTATATGCAATTAATTTTTGCACTAAAATCCTAATGTATAAAGTATCCATTACCACAAAAGTTTAATAATTGCAAATCTAATTTTCGAAGTCATCTCAGAATGAAAATCTTGAGAAGTTATAATACTGCCAGACTATTTTATTTTATGAACAATAACATTTATTCTGATGAGCATATGATATTGGAGACTATAATGGAACAAATAAATCATTTAGTGATAGCTGTCACTTTGGAATAAAGAAATTGAAGCTCACAGTGGTTTGATGGCAAGTTCAAAAGCTAGTCAGAATCAGATTAGAACCCAATCATTGCATTATACTACCTCAGTACCTTACCTTCATTCTCTCAGATAATGCTTTGTTAGAATATATGAAGATCAAGTATCAGAAAGTCATTATCTAAATGGTCACCCTGTGATCAGTGTGATCCAATTACCAAACATTATCTCCATTTGCTATATTAGCACTTATTTATAATAAGTGAGATATAATAAAACTAAACATACATAAGAATGAAGCTTCAATAGTAATCAAAGATGCAAATTAAATAAAGATGTGGGTTTTTAATAACATTCTTTTGCCTATCAAATTTGCAAAGAATTACAAAAGAATAATCAATCTATGTTGCAGAGGCTTCAATGATTTGGCCAACCACCTACTTAACTTGAAGAGTATCAATTGTTTCCAGCTTTATGAAAAATATATTGGCAATGTCTATCAAAACTTTAAAAACAATCATATTCAGTGACCTGGTAATGTTCCTTCGAGGTTCCACCCCAAGGAAATGATAATAAATTTAAATAAAGATTTTTGTACATTTGATATCACATTGAAACAGTATTTACAGTACAAAAATAAATATTTATCACACAAAAAGGAAAAAATCAGACCAATCCAAATGGCTTAATAGAGAATTAGAGAATGATTAGACATGTAACTGTATAGTAATATTTAAAAAGCCAATCAAAATGTTTCTTTTGATGACTATAACGTAATATAGTAAAATCAGTACCTTATAATATAACATCAAAAAGCAGGATTTATAGTTTATGTAGAATATTATAGCAGTATTAGGGGGAAAACCAGGGTAACACAAATGAGTTTGTTATGAAATTGGTGCCTTCAACAAAACTGTTCTTATCTTGGGCAGTCAACCTCAGGAAAGGGCGATTAGCCTGCTGCAAGGCGTAACATTGAAACACCTCTGGGAAATCTAAACAAGAGGCTCCACTGTCTAAATCTCAGTCCAGCTTTCTGCCAAGAAAAAGCAAGGAATTGAAATACTGGACTATAATGTATATCATGTGCAATTGGAAAGAAGCAAGATTGCAAAGATAACAGATGTATAAACGTGCATTCACAATGCTTTGGTTGGTCAGCCTTTTAAGAGTTGTGTTAATAAAAAAAGTGGAGGATAGCGTTTAGAAACCACGATGAGAATAAACCTGGATTATTCTGCACAGAGTCTGTATTAGGAACAAAACAATAAAAAATAGATTCAGTGTTGGAAAGAGAAGGGGAATGGATAAACTGGGAAGAAGAAACATGTTTTCACAAATGACATAGAGAGCTCTAAATGCGAAATGTAAAGACACGTATGTTGACACAATCAAAACCGGTGGTTGCAAAAATAAGCAAATACATGGGTGTGAAGTTATAAAGAATGTAGTACTGGAAGTAAAGTGAGTTATCTTTTAAGGCTTGCAAATGAAGAGATTTATGTCATCTGAGCTCTAAATGCTGGAGTTTTTAAGTTGTAGACAATATCGTATCAATGGACTAATTCGTTAAAGCATTAGATTTTTATTTTCAATTTTGAATGTTTTACTTTCAGTGCTGCATTGTACATACATGCATTTTCTAGTTACAAGTCACTATGTACAATGACTATAAAACATTTTAATAAGAAAATCATTTGCGCAGACTTCACATGTTAAATTTTTTAACATTCTGAAAGATACGTTCTGCCTTCACTAAAGCAAGTACTACTTAATTAATCGATTTTTAGCATTACATTCACTGATCCAAGTAGTTGCTTTTATCATTTAACAACAATGCTTCTCATTAAAGGACTATAAAATATCATAATGAAAATAATTTGCATTGATGAAGATGATTGAGTTTCATAATAAAATTAATAATGATAAAAGCAATGGCTTTTATTTATCCATGAGAGACACTAAACAATTTTACATTTTGAACATCCAATTATTCTTTTCAATATGCTTATGGTGTAGGTAGCAGAAAACTATCACCATCATCTTGTTACACATAGAAAGCAGTGACTCAAGATGCATAATGCTTACCTAGAGTATAACAGGGAAAAACAAAAACAAAAATAAAAATCAGGTGCTTACAGAAGCCTCTGATACACTGAAAACTCTTTGAGCTATTAACCAAAAAATCCTAAATATACCTATGCAAATAGAACTTAACCATCATATATTTAATCCAATAAATACCGTTATCTGGAAGTTATGCTATTGATTATTAAAAGTACTGTATTGAAAAATGAGACACTAAAAATATATATTAATATTTAACAAACATTCATCGAGTTACTTCTTTGCGCCAGGCTATATTCCAGACTTTAAGAATACAGAGGCAAATAAATGAGCCCAGAAATCTAGTCTCATGGCAAATTGATTCTAACAGGAAGGAAAGTTACAAATAAATAATTTCAAAATTCTCAATTTACCACTTGCTAATATATCCCTATCACCTATATCTTTTTGCTTCATTGTATTAATGTATTGCCTTCCACAAAGCACTCTCTTTGCTGGGCTCTTTTATGGGGACTAAATAGGAATGGAAATTCTATAGTGTTAATATCAAACATACTGAGAGTGCCTGAGCACAAATGCACAGAAGCTGGTGGGGAAAAGTCAATTAAATGGAAATTCTCAACCGATCCCAACTTTACAAGTTTCAAATAAACCACCTTTAAGTTGAACAGTTTTTCAAACAAAGATCAAATGATCTGCCCTGTGCAGCTAATCAACATGAAAGTTCTCTTTAAATTTGCAATTCCAAAATGCAACAAATTTTAAAATTTTTTACTTTGTCAGCTACTCTTAAATTTGTACCTGTTGAAATATATCTTATTTCTAAAAAATACTCAACCTCTTAAAATCTTAGAACAACTTTTTGGTACGTGTCTTCTAAATCCAGGAGAATAGAAGCTAGCTTGACCTAACAAATGGAAGCTAATCAGTCAGTGTGAGAGACTATTGATAGAAAAACATTTGTACTTTCTTATAATTCTCTCTACACGCCTATTGTGGAAACAGCTATTGGAGTTTCCATTTGAGATGGAAGTATTTTGACTCAGTGACATTTAACTCTGCTTTCTTAATGGTCACCTGCTGTTTTTGTGCTTTGCTTTTGAGCTAACCAAATTGACTTTTTTTCCTACTGTTAGAAAAAGTGCGTTAAGTTTCAAGAGTAACTACCTCCATCGTCTTTACTAAAACAAAATATTCTATTTCTACACTCTCACTCTTTATAGTGTTTCAGAAATGATAGTTGATAAACAATGGGGCCAGAGTGGAAATGCTCATTGAACAAATTTAATTGCTTATTATGGCTCTATTTGGTATGTTTTGGGATTTGGAAATATGTCTGATGGTATAAGGGCAGTTTTGAGGCAAATCCCTCCGTGATAACTAGCTTAAAGCAGCAACTATATGTTTTTTGAAGCAAACATTATAAAAGTGTACCTGCCTCCCTTTGTCCCTGCTTTTATTAGTAAAGGGAGTCATTTTATTAATAGTATCTTAAAAGTAGCTAAGGATGATGCTAACATAGAAAATGAATGGACCAAGTAACTACTCAATATATATGATCTATTATTTGTCATGATTTGTTTCAAATTGGCACATAATTGCAATTTCTAAGTTTGCCTGAATTTATACTTTCACCAAATATTTGTGGGGCACCTACCATGTTTAAAACATGATATCAATTCAAAAGGAAATAATCATTTTTTTTATAATTAGAATGATTCCATCTCTGAACTCCTAGGAAAGAAATCAGTGGACAATTGGACCAGCCAGATGGAATACAACCCTGGTATGACTGATACACAAAATATTTATGCTGGAAGGTATCATAGTAGCACCATATATCATATACAACATTAGAAGAAAGGGCTCAGTGTTAAGCAAAACACCATCACACACAAACTTCACAAATTACAAAATAGTTGATGGAAAAATAGGTTATTTTGAACTAATTCCAAACTTTATAATATTCTAACTGAAAACCGAAACCAGTCACAAAACAGTATGCATTTGTATAGTGACTAATCACTAGTAGAGGCAGGCTGATGAAACACACAATAAACAAGTGGCAAACTTCAATACATTTTTAAATTACAGAGATACATTCTGCTTTTGATAGTACTAATAAAATTTCATTTGAGTGTGAGTTTGGAGTTTCTGGCTTCCACCAATATAATTAGGACTTCACAGTTATAAATACAATAATATGCATGGATGGTAAATAACCTCCAATGTGATAAAAATGTAATTTAGAACTTCACAAAAGAGAAGATAATCAAATGTGAAGCAATTATGGAGAAAAATACAAGCGAAAAAGAGAATGAGCGTCAAAAAACTTACAATACTCAAATATGAAGACAATCATAAATAATAACTATACAAGAGAATGTAATCAATGGTGTTAAAAAGGCACAAAACATAACCCGAATGATTGATTTTCATAAAAATTGGATATACTAAATAAATTTTTTTTTGAATATTGAATAGATTTTGATATGTGTGTATTAATAAATACTGCATGAATGGAGGTGTAATGTGGAATAAAAGAACATAACTAGTGAGACAGAGCTAGATTATTTTTCCATGCTCCTATGTAGGATGTTTGGATTTTAATTATTGAAAACAAACTCCCTCATCTTTCCACTACGAGTCACAGATATTGACAGCTATATCCATTCTAGTGTTCTTTCCTCCTGTTACAATTAAAGTGTTTTCATTGCAATTAAGGCAAATCTCTCCATTTGTACTTTTCACATGTTTTCTATTGAATCATCAATCTTTCCTCAGCCTACAAACATGCTTTCCTAGCTCCCAATTTAAAGACAAAGAAAAATTTTATGAAAAAACCAGTGGTGTGCTGATAAACTGTTTCTCCAAAAGGAAAAAAAAAAAAAGCAAATAAACAAGCAAAAATCACAACAACAAGATCCCTGATTTGTAGTGTTTTCCATTCTCTGCAGTGTACATACTATCAGTATGAATTATTTCAAGTCACCAATGATTTAACAACATGCTGGCACAATTCCTGAATATTCCATGGTAACTATTAATAGGGTTGCTCCTTTATTCTTTTATCCCCTTCCATTTCTTCACTCCTCTTCACAATAGAACTATTCAAATGTTTCAGCTATACTCTATGTACCTACTTTCCTACACCTCCTCCCACGTAACTCATATTTACTCAGCACCTAATATGTGCCAAGCACTGTTCCAAATGCTGGGAATATAGCAGTGAACAAAACAAAATTCCTGCCCTCACGGTGTCTATATTCTAGTCAAGACACAGATGATAAATAAAAACAAATCTCCAGCATCTCATATTTTAAGCTCTATGGAGAAATATAAAGTGGGTAGGGAATGCATGGGGTCAATGTTTTAAAAATGATGAATATGGCAGGCTTCTCCAAGTAATACTAGATCAGAGAAATGGCTTTTCTCTCCATAACTTCACTAATGGCTACAATGTTGCCAAGCCTAATAGATGTTTTTCTAACTTCATTTTACTCTATAGCTCCCAAGTAGCACTCTTTCATTCTTTAACTGCTTTTCTTTCCCTTAGATTCTTTGACAATACATTTTTCAGGTTTTACCCCTATCTAGCCAAACTTTCCTAGGCTTTCTTTCTAGCTCTATTTAAATGATAGGAAATTTTGGAAAGGCTTAGATGTTGGATCTGGGCCTTCTTAAGCTACACTCACTCTTTTCCTACGTGATGTTATCTAATTTTAGTTCTCTATCTTTTTCCACTTTACTTCTCACCCACTCCCACCTAAATGCAAATGATTTCCAAATACCCATCTCTGAGATCTCTCCCCTCGGGTCATGACAGCTGATTAGATTTCTCCATTTAGAGATATCTCAAATTTGTTACACTTAAAATAGAGCTCTCAATTCCCTCCAAAATCATTTAGTTTCCCATTTATTACCATTACAGAATATGGTAAGATCATTCATGCATTGTTTCAGGCTGTAAATATAGGAACCATTCTTGGTTTTTCTTTTTTCTTCATTTCCTCATTTGGTCCCTTGTCCTTTTTTGTTTCTAAGAGCATTGCATGTGCCCACCTGTCTTCATATTCACTATTACTATCTCACCCTAGCCATGATCTCACCTTCTAGGTCCAACGCATTCACATCCCAACTGTTCTCATGTCTTTCAGTCTATTCTACATGCAACAGCTCGACTTATCTTTTCAAAAACACAAACTCACTTGCAACATCTTCCTACTTACAACCCTTCAAAGTCTCCTCATTTTGTTTAGAATCCAGTTAAAGTCCTTCCATGCCTTATAAAGTACTATATAACTCAATCCTGCACACTTAGCTAAAGGCACTCTAATGGTGTCTTTCTGTTTTCCCATTGCCTTTCTGATATATTGGCTTTGTTTTATTTTGTATCTCAAATGTCACAGGCCCCTTTACACCTCTTGATCTTTTAAATTTTCTTCTCTCTCTACCTGGAATATTTTCTCCATCTTTTTGAAGTTTAGATTCATTCTTATCTATTAGATCTTAGCTCACATACAATAGCATTTCTTCAGAAATGCATTTGTCATCATATTTTAAGAAGCTTGCTCCCTTTCCCTTTATTTCACATTGATTTATTTCCTTTACATCACTTGTCGCAACCTGTCATTATTGTGTTTGTTAATATTTATTCATTTATTATTTCTCTCCTTACAGGAATATATGTACCACAAGGGCATGAACTTTATCTAAATTGCTTTACCACTGACTGACAATTAATAGGTCCTCAATATTCATTAAATCAGTAAATGAATGAATGAAGAGGTAATTATGGCTGCTATGAATAAAGGTTCACTTTGGTGGTCTACATCTATGAACATAGAGTAAGACAAATGTTGAAAATTCAGAACTAGTTGCAGGAGAATAAAGCACATAGAAAAGAACAGGAGCAGGCAGTATTTGTTGTCCTACAAAATTATGTGAAAGAGATTCAATTTGATATTTAATTAATTTTTAACAATCATCAATTATATACAAGGAGCTACTATCATGTTTTCCAATTAAAACTTCACCACTCTCTTGTGAGTTAAGAATACTGCCCAAGATCATACAACTAGCAAGTGATATTCTGATTAAGGTGAAAAAATATACTCCAGGGTTTCCAACTCAGTTCTCTCATTTTATGACCTTGGACAAGGTTAAGCATGAGCCTCAGCTTCCTATTGTATAGCAAAAAGTTTTTCTTAAATTATTTATCCCACTCTCAAAAATGAGACTTGATTTGAAGAACATCTCATGCTTTAAGAACTGGATCAGATTTTTTTAAGTGATAGGGAAAGAAGCATTAATTTCTAAATTAGAGAGAATTATCAGGTTAATCAAGAAGCCTATGAGTGATGATGACAAAGTTAGTACATTTTAAATTCAGATTGAAAATACTCAAGCTAATACTCAAGACACAGGAAAACTAATGTTTTATTCATTGTTCCTAAACTTTGGTATATACTCTACAAAATAGCACAGTGCTTTGCAAAAATACATGTTCAAAATTAATATTGACTGATGTCTACAGAAAAATCTATTCAAGCACTCTCAGATCCAGAGTAGAAAAAGCAGACTCCTTAGAACTTGGATAAAGCATAGCTTTCAGGAATTTTCTACTAAGTGTCTGCATACCTGGAGGTCTGAAAGACTCAAGCAAGTGAAAGCTTTGCCATATCACTAAAACTATGACTCAGTAGTGGGTAGAATCCTTCTGAATAATTACAATTGTATTAATAAAAGAAGTTCGATAAGCTGAGATACAGGAATAAGAAAGGGATTCATCTAAGAAACAAAGAAAAATTTGGCATGGCATATACACATTTATAAATAATAAGTATTGTCAGTAATATAATTTTTATATATACATATATGTGTGTGTGTGTGTGTGTGTGTGTGTTTCATATTTGGAAAGCGACTTTTTTTTTTTTGACCAGAGATTAGTAACATCAAGGAATGAGTAGAGGCCGGGCACGGTGGCTCATGCCTGTAATCCTAGCACTCTGGGAGGCTGAGGCAGGAGGATTGTTTGAGCTCAGGAGTTTGAGACCAGTCTGAGCAAGAGTGAGACCCTGTCTCTACTAAAAAAAAAAAAAAAAAATAGAAAGAAATTAGCTGGACAACTAAAAATATACAGAAAAAATGAGCCGGGCATGGTGGCGCATGCCTGTAGTCCCAGCTACTCGGGAGGCTGAGGCAGAAGGATTGCTTGAGCCCAGGAGTTTGAGGTTGCTGTGAGCTAGGCTGACACCACAGCACTCTAGTACAGGTGACAGAGTGAGACTCTGTCTAAAAAAAAAAAAAAAAAATTATAATTGTAATATATTAATTATAGACTTATCACCAATTTGGTAATATTAAATTAAAAGAAAATGCATCTTAGAATTGTTTAAATATAGTATTACTACATGTAAGGTTTGAGATCTACTAGTAGATCCCTATTCTTCATCTATTTCTTAGAGACCCTTATTTTAAGGCAAGAGGGAGAAATATGAAGAAGGTAAGCTATGTCTTCCTCATTTACAAAGCTTTCTTTTCTAAAGACACATAGGAATAAAAAGTTTTAGGTTCTAAACAAAATTAAACAAATGCACCACAAGTGATTCCTCTTTCTAGTTTTTTGTTTGTGTACCACGTACAGTTACAGTATTTTTCATTCACAATGATAGCCATTTTAAAATTTTATTCAGGGACACAGAAATTTAATTTTTTTTTTTTTACAAGGACCTAAATTCTTCTGTTTTATTTTCCAGATTCTAATAATTCAACCTATCAAGTTGCATGTGGTAAACACGCCTAGCACCCACCAAAATCCAGGAGGGTAGGGGGAAGGACAAATATTGTCACCTTTTGTGAATCATGGGAAGTTTTATGTGATCCTGCCACCCCAGTCCTAAGGATTAAAAATGTGTATCATTACAAAAATAATTGGCCTTTTAAATTATTTTTTAATTTAATTTTCTTCCATTTTGCCTGCATTCAAGGAAAGCTGGCCTCGTTAGACTGCAATCAAAAGCAACCCACATTATCAAACATCTAAATGTAGTAAAGAGAAGTCTGAAATTTGCCATCATTTCAAAAAATTCGGTTAAAATAAATCTATATCAGTTTACTTTATTAAAAAATCTTAAAGGAACAGATTCCTAATGAAACTGGTTCCCAGAATACAAGATAAGATTCCTGAATATAACCCTTTTTAGCATGAAAACATAACTCTAGATATACACTCTTGACAAACACGTAAGGTTCTTTTAAATTTTGGCCATGAAACTTTAAAGTATGTTTATATGAAAAAATTGTAATAAACACAATCAAATATATACTCTTGTACAATTTTAGTCATCTCAAGTAAATTATTTCATCTTCTGAAATCAAAACTTTAAAAGGTCTGCTGAGATATGCCTGCATATGTAAACACAAGCATCATTCATTCACACCTCTTTCAAATACTTAAGGTGGAAATGATTTAGTATAGATGTAAAATATAAGGTGAGATCAGAACCCGACTGCCAGTTTCACTTTTCTCTAATAGGGCACAGGTAGATAGGCAAGATCCCAAGAGAAGGAAGATATTTAAATGTTTTCTGAGGTTTGTGTTGCAGAACTGAGGTTTATCTGAATGAATGAATGAATAACATGGTGGTCAGTATTCATTTATTCTGTCAAATGCATCTTCTTTAAAATATCTGAAAGTGTTTCTGCACCCCCCCCCATAGCCTTTAATTTCTTAACTGCAAAAGTCAAATGCCTACTCCTAAGTATGTTTAGTAACCATAAATCAGTGAACAGAAATGTGTCATTAGAAGGCTAGCATTGATGCTGCATAAAACATGTTACGCGTAGTAAGCAGGTTACATTTTTTAAAAAATTCTTTAAAAATCTAAATAAAGAGGAGCTTTAAAATATGAGAAACCTATGACTACCCCCCCCCAAAAAAACTATTTGTATTTATACTCATCTTCTTTGCCAATGATTTGGAATATGGTAGACAAATATTTTTAATACTTCATAAATATAAGCACATGGATTATCTGTGCAACTTGGATGTAATAAGTATAAGATTGAATTGAGAGAGAAGCCACATATTTTATGGAGAAGATTTTGTACACGATTGCTAAGTAAATTTCCCAATTAGGATAATTTGAACAGCTTTCAAGAAAATTTCTGTATATATAATACAAATATTTTTATGATGATGAAGGAAGAGAATATTCTAAAACACAAATTTGAACTACTGAAGTGTAGCTTACCATTATAGCATAAAATAGGAGTCCAAAAAGAAGAAAAAAATTATGTGTGCTGATGAAGCGAAGTGAAGATCATGTCCTTAGTATCGATCTTATAATACTGTAAAAGCAAAAACAACAAAAATCCAATATTAATATAAAGCTATTAAGAGAAAGAAATGAAATGATGTATTTAGTAATTAACAAGGAAAATTACTTTAGGCACATATATTTTTAACACAGTTTTTAATAATGGGCAACAATAAAATTCATGTGACACTACCTATCCACTCATTGCTGAAAAAAGGTTTTAACCAGGTAGGACAAAATACAATTTGCAAGTTAAAATCATTACTCACTTTCTTCAAAAATATTTAAGGTCCTTGAAGAATAAATGCTTTTTAATCTCTTCCCTATCACCACTAAAGCTGTTCTTAGTTATCCTCTGTATCATTCAAATTAGCCTGCCCACTGGCCTTGATCACTATATAGTTCACTTCGCTTAGGTTTCATTCATGCCTGCCGATAAAAAAATCCTCTTCTGGTATTTCCCCAAATTCTCCAGGCTACAATCCCTCTAACCCTTTCCCTCCTCAAGCAAACCAGACACCCATGAAGACTCTCATTCCCCTAACACAGGGGTTCTCATCCTGGCTGTGTGACAGAGGAACCTGAGAAGGTTTAACTACGGAATGCCCATGTCCACCTCCCAGAGATTTTGATTAACTAGTTGGCAGTGGTGCACAGTGATCATCAGCATTTTGGGGGTTCCCCAGATGGGCCAAACATACTGCCAGTGTTGAAGTCCACTGCTGTATCCTCTCTGCCTAGCACAGTGATGTTTGCTCTAAGAGTGATGGTAAATAAAGCTTATTTTTAATCTATTTCTTTTACCTAAGTTCATGTAACCACCGCTGTGTGTCTATACATTTGAGCTAAAGCATAACTTCTGATGAAAGAAAATAAGACTTCCCATGTAAAACTGTTTTGTTTTGTTTTTAGTGAAACCCAAAGCTTAGGTTTTTGCCAGTTCAGGTTAACAAAAAAAAAAAAAAAGAAAGAAAAAAAGAAAGAAAACTAAAACAAATGGGCTAAGCTCCTAATACATCATAGGTACAAATTCTATTAATAGTAATAATCATTTAAAAAAATGAATAAGACATTAATCCTGCCCTTGAGAGTTCATAGGAGGTTTAAGTTGAATTTAAGTTAAGATGAAAAATTTGACCACTGAATCTAAAGATTATTACATACTTACAGACAAAATGTGATGACTTTAAGATTTCTTGTCACTAAATCGGGGAGGGGGTTTATTAACTTTAAATTATTTAAGTACTGCACACAAAAACTTAACGTTGCATACCTCTCACAAAACAAACACTCTGCACACAGAATTTACTAGAACCTGTGAGAAAACCACTATAATTATATGATCGACTCCATTTTACAGAATAAGGCACTCAGAATGATTGACTTTCCCAAGATCACAGACGTACACCTGAATTCATAACTCCCTCAGTATCTAATTTTACATTCTAGTATGACATCCTTCAGGCCACACCAGAACTCGTTTTTAGATTTTTTTAAAAACATTTAAAATAAGGACTTGATTCTGCTCAGACACTAATATGAATTTTTTTAAAAAATTTGATCTAACTGTATAGTACACTGTGCTCAATCTAACTCTGAAACCCTTGCTAATCACTTTATATGTCGAGTCCCAGTGGGATTCTGACGGGCTGAACCCCGGGAGACGCAGCCCCCACTCAGCGGCGGTGACAGGAGATGGCTTCCAGGGGCAGCGACTCTCCAACCTCATTTCTGAACGCCCGGTAACCACGGCGAGGACAAGTATTTAATACAATTCCAACTGTCACTATCAATTCTATTGATTTCTCTGATCGACCCGAGTCTGTCAAGTACACGAGCTTTTGTAACAACTCAGGCTTTACCTGCAAAACGCCGCCAACTCCACAGCGGAGCGACCAGCCTTTATTCAATATGGACACCCAAAAACCGCCTCCGCAGAAGCGCCACGCAAAATTCTTGCGAGTTTCCGAGAACACCTGTATCTGGAACCCAGAAATCAAACTCAAATTAAAAGCGCGGCTCAGCAGCACTGCGAAAGGCAATGGCAGCAACCGCCCCCGGAGGGTGGCTGGCTCAATTCCCCGCCCGGGCCCAACGTCTCTGGGGACATCGTTCCTCCCGCGGGCTCGAGGAAGCCGCCCGCTCACCTCTGACCCCGGCCAGATCTCGCGCGCCCAACGCGTCCGCCTGCCCGCCGCGGGCTCGTCCCACCCACCAGCCACCGCCCACCTGTGCCGGCCGCAGCCGCGCGAGGCCTCGAGACTGCACCGCCGGCTCGGCCGCAACGCCAACCCGCCCCTTCGGCGGCTAGGTGCCGCAGCCCGGCCAACCGCCTGTTCCGGCGGCCGCGCTTCCGACTAGGGCTGGGTCGCGGGGCGGGGCCGGCGGGCGGAAGGGGTGGAGCCGGGAGGGCGGGGCCGCGGCCGGAAGGCTCGAACGCCGGGGGTGGTACCCTCCGCCGACACTCAGGTGCGGGCGTGAAGCGGGTCCCGGAAGCTTGTCCTCAGGCTCGGCCCCTGCGTCTGCAAAGTGGGCCTATGGGTGTAAGAGTTATTGCAGGGAATACGACCCTGTCGAATTTCTAGCGTGAAAGAAACTTGGAACTAGCTTTTCTTTTTGCCCAGCTCATCCAAACCTACATTTACCGTTCCAGTCTGTACAACCTTCCTCGAATATCAAGTGACAATGAGTTGAATGTTTTTTAAAAAATCACCCCAGAGAAAGGTTCTGAAAATTCAGAAACGGCATTACCAACACACTTTGTAAGGTCTATTTGTAATTCTACACCTTCGAACAAACTTGATTGTTGAGGAATAATTTTTTTTTGATTGAGGTGAAATTCATAGAACATCCAATGAACAGTATTAAAGTGTACAGTTCGATGGCATTTAATAAATTCACAATGTTGTGCAACCACTACCTCTAGCTAGTTCCGAAACAAGACATTTTCAACACCTGGCTGACACCACCCCACCCTTGCTGGCTGCTTTCCACAATTCCAGTACCCACATCAAGTTGTATCCTCTCTGTTAAATTTTCTTTGAGCCCCCAGTGTCCACAAAATAAAGTTTTCATCCCTAACATAACATCAAGGCCCTCCAGGGTCTGATTCCATCCATGTTTCCAGACTGGAGTCTTCTTCCACGATATCTCCTTTTAAGTTCCGGTGACTTACTAGTTGTATGTCCGGAGAATGAAAAGGCAACCAACGTAATGGGAGAAAATGTTTGCAAATAATATGTCTGATATATGTGTATATAAAGATGTATAAAGAAATTCAACTCAACAACAAAAAATCCAAACAACCCAATTTAAAAATGGGCAAAGAGCTTAAATAAACATTTCTCCAAAGAAGATGTACACAATGGCCAATAAACACATGAAAATGTGTTCAACATCACTAATCGATACGGCAATGCAAATCAAAGCTACGATGAAATACCACTTCACACTCATTGGGATGACCGTTATCATAAGAACAGAAAATAACAAGTGTTATCAAGGATATGGAGAAATCTAGATATTTGTACATTGCTAGTGGGAATATAAAATGGTGTAACTACTGTGGAAAACAATTGGTAATTCTTCAGAAAGTTCAACGTAGAGAGGCTGAGGTGGGAGGATTTCTTGAGGCCAGAAGTTTAAGACCACCCTGAGCACGAGTGATACCATTTTTCTACAAAAAAAGAAAAAAGAGAAAGAAAAATTAGCTGGGTGTGATTACACACAGCTGTAGTCCCAGCTACTCGGGAGGCTGAGGCAGGAGGATCACCTGAGCCCAGGAGTTTGAGGTTGCTGTGAGCTATAATGTCGCCACTGCAATCTACCTGGGGCCAACAAACAAAACTTGGTCTCAAAAAAAAAAAAGGTTATACTGGTAAATTTTATTTTATGTATATTTTAGTGTAATATCGCAAAATATTAAGAACCTCAAAAAACCCAACTCCACCCCCAATTTGTTTCAGCGGAGTTGAGTTTGCACTGTATTCTGGTTTCTCTCACCTTTTGCAATAGCCTTAAATGAAGTCTTTCTCGCTTGTTTAACTTTGTCCAGAGCAGTTTTTGCTTTGACAGTGTGTATCTCTGGCATTGCATTGAATGCACTGTGCATTGTATTTAACTACTTGTGCGCCCATCTGCTTCTCTGTGAGATTTTAAGACTTTTGAGGTCAGTAACCACGTTGTGTTCTTATTTTTATCATCCAGAATGCATAACCAGGTGTCCTCACAAATTAAGGGCTCAAAAAATGCTGAAACAAATGAAATTTTTTTTCTATTATACATTGAGAGTTTGCTTGTATATAAGTCACGTCTTGTGGCACCAAACAGAATATAATCAGTACTATATTAAGAATGTTCTTTGAACAAATAATGTTCTTTTTAGAGATTTAGATCCTGTATATCATCTTTAAATTAGCCTAAAACAAGCATTGCTGCAGTCAGAGGGTAATGAGTGAACAATATTGCTTAATGATGCTTTCGTCCACTTGGGTACAGCTTACCAGGGACAATTTGTGAATGAATCACCACAGCCCCTATTAGGTCTGGAAACTCACCAAACTTAAATGAAATTCCCTACACCAAAATTATTTACTAATAATCGGCAGAAAGATAATAGTTAAAACCAAGGAAAAGGAGAAGGGGGATTCAGGCTAAAGGCAAGACAACCTTCGTAAAAGCAAAGTACTTGCAAAGAATCCTGAGAAATGTCAACTGCATTGCTAATTGTTTTAACGAAGGAAAATTTGGGGCTTGAAAAAATATTTGGAACTGCTGATGCTGATGTTTTAGTGAATATTCAGTTTATTAAGATTATGAATTTATAAATTTAGATCTCTTAAGCCTTTCAGCTCCATATACTAATTTTATTATAAATTTAATAAATTTTGTTTCAATTAAAAACAGTCTCTTTTTCTAACACCTCAAGGGAGTATTAAGTGCCCCAGAGTTTGCTGGGTGAGGTGGCTCACGCCTGTAATCCTAGCACTCTGGGAGGCCAAGGTAGGCGGATCGCTCAAGGTCAGGAGTTCGAAACCAGCGTGACCAAGAGCGAGACCCCATCTCTGCTAAAAATAGAAAGAAATTAATTGGCCAACTAAAAATATATAGAAAAAATTAGCCGGGCATGGTGGCACATGCCTGTAGTCCCAGCTACTTGGGAGGCTGAGGCAGAAGGATTGCTGAGCCCAGGAGTGTGAGGTTGCTGTGCGCTAGGCTGACGCCACAGAACTCTAGTCCCGGCAACAAAGTGACACTCTGTCTTAAAAAAAAAAAAAAAAGTGCCCCGGAGTTTGAAAACCAATGTTCTGTAGCATATGATAATTTTTTCAGCTTTTTTTTTAAAAAAAATAAGAAGGGGGTCTAAATTTCAATTAAGGAATAGCTGATTCTTGAATTATTGCCTCAGTAAGCTGTCAAAAGGACGCTTGGTAGCATGGGCGATTCTCATTGGCACAGCTAAACCTGTTTCCTTCGGCTAGCACAGGTTTCAGGAGAGTGTGTCTGACTTTTTCCAAGGATGACCCCATAAAGAAAAAAGCAAAAGAACGGAATGAAGAAGCAAGCACTGAATGCAGAGTAACACATCGGTCCCTGATGCAGAATTCGATTCAGTCCTTGCCCCTTCCTTCCTTGTCTTGGGCAAGCTTATTGAACTGTCATTGATAAAGCTGAGCCACCGCTCTCTTAACGCCCTCAGGACTTGCTCTGATTCATGTTTGCATCTACTAAAAGATAAACTTTAGCACATTAAAATTTCTGAGTTTATTTGAGCAGACAGTGATTCTGGGTTGGCAGCTCCAACCCAGAAATGGTTAGGGGCTCCCTGGACGTGATTAAAGGGAGGAAAACTTTTATAGGGTGAATGTGGGAGCAGAGTTAAGAAATCGCTTGACTGATTAAAGTTTGAACAATTGCCTTATTTTGAGTACTCCAGTGGGAAGTTCAAGACCATCTGTGATTGGCTGAGCATTTTTCATTTTCTTTTAAATTTTGAGTTAGGTTTCAGTTTGCTTACATAGAAACCCAGAATGTTAGAGCCACCTCAGTCTAATGGCCACCCATTTAGCTATTTTAACAGATCTCTAATGCATACTGCAATCTAGGCACTCAAAGTTCATTCATTCAACAACTATTTATTGAGAGCCCATAATATACCAGGTACACTTCTAACTGCTGGAACATTAGTACCAAACAGGAAAATGTTCATGCTCTCATAGAGATACGTCCTAGTGGGAAAGCTAAATAAACAAGTGCATGTAGTATATTAAATGTGTTTGTGTCCTTCAGGCAAAGACCACCAGGAACACACCTGTCCTTGAACAGATGGGGTTTCTTGTTGCAGTGAGGGACAATTGTCACCATGGGGACCCATAGGGCAGCTCAGTAAGAGGATGCTAGAAATAGCCTGCTGCAGGATTTGGGCTTTGGCTGGGTAATTTTGGGGAGGGTCTAATGAAGTACAGCTTTGCTCTGGATTGAAAGTTGTTGGGAAATAGGGACAATTCTGATTGTGTATCTCAATAAATCTTAACTACAGAGGGCAGACTAGGTAGAGGATAAAGCTCTAAGTTGGTAAAGAAGCAGCAGTACTGATCCAGGATTGGAGTCTCGGTTATTTTTACAAGCAGGTTTTAAAAGACTTTATTTTCCCAGCATTGTCTAAAAGTGGTTGCCCAAACAGGTGATGAGCTCTGTGCTGGCACATAATGAAAACTCAAAACATTTGCCGAATGCGTGTACTTGGTCATGGGACCTCCCTAAAACAGATTGCTTATAGATAACCTGAAATCATCTTCAGTTATGTGGTTTGCATGACAATGAATTCTGAGTTACAAAAATGCCTCTTCCAATCTCTCACTACATGGGCTCTTTTATAACAGTGCTTTAAACATTTACTATGTAAATTCTCACATATGTCACTCTCATGTGAGCATTTCAACTGTCTTGTGAAATGGGGTAGGAATTGTTCCAGTTTTATATTTGGTTGAACCATATGGAGCTGCTGATATTTGACCATTTGAGACCTACAAAAATGGCAATTACATGTAATCCAACCTAAAATGTGAGGAAATTTGAGAGATTAAGGTACACAAAGAAAAGTTAGTGGCAGAGTCTAACAACTCCTATATTTACGTGTCCAGCCTAGACTACTTCCCCAGACTCCAGACTCATCCAACATCTCTTGAACATCTAATAAGTGTTTCCGATTTAACATGGTTGAAATTGTACTTCCATTAGGTTGCTGTGAGCTAGGCTGATGCCAAGGCACTCACTCTAGCCCAGGCAGCAGAGTGAGACTCTGTCTCAAAAAAAAAAAAAAAAAAATAGTACTTCCATTAAACCTTCTCTTGGCGCTTTCCTGTCTCAACAAATGGTAACTCCATCTTTCCAACAGCTCAGGGTGGAAAACCATGGCCATCTTTAACTCCTCTTTTTTTTTTCTCACACCTCACATTTAGCTATCAGCTCTACTTTTGAAATATAACCAGAATTTGACCCCTTTTTACCATGCTGGGTCAAGCTACCATCTTCCCTATCCTAGATTACTATAACAGATTTTTGACTGGTTGTCCTGTTTTCAGCATTGTCTGTCAACAGCCAGTTTTCTACACAGAAGCCTGAATGGCCTTTTAAACATCATTCCTCTGCTCAAAATACTCTGATGTGGTCCTATCTCATTAAAAGTCCTACAACCTCCTAATTATCCCATACCCCGACTGCCCTTCTGAGTTCATGTCTACTCTGTAGAAATTATTCACTCCACACTTGCCTCCTTCTTGTTCTTGAAAATACCAAACATATTTATGCCTCAGGGCCTTGACATCTGCAGTTATCTCTACTTGTAATTATCTTCTCTAATATTTTAAAAATTTCAATTATAAATACTTCACTATGTATCTCTAAGAGTTAATATTTAAAAAGTAATCCTATCAATATCATACCTTAAACATGAATTATAATTCCATAATATTATATACTATCCAGTCAGAGTTTACATTTCCCTAGTTTTCACAATTTACAATTTTTTTGTGTGTTCAAATCAGTATCCAAACAAGGTACACACATTGCATTAATTTTATATGACACTTTTAATATATACATGTCTTAAGACACTTTTAATTTATAACAACACTTTTAATCTGTAACAGTTCTATTTCCCGCCACTTTTTCATGTCCTTTATTTGTTTAAAAAAAAGGAAACAAAACCAACTTGGTCTTTTTTGCGGTAGAATTTCCCACATTCTAGATTAGTGCTATCAGACTTATCTACTTTTTAAATTTCCCCTAAACTGCTTGTTAGACCTGGAGACAAGATAGCATACAGGACTGACTTCTCCTGTACAAATGTTCCATACGTGGCACTGTATTTTGCCTACTGCATTATAATAGGGAGGTTATAATGTTGGGCTACCTCTCTTTGTGCCATGAAGATTGTTCAGTAGATTCAGGTATTGAATTGATTCAATTTAGCCACTAGAGGTCAGCACTTTATTTAAAAATAAATACTGTACTGGTCTTCATGAAAGCTCTCAATTTTTGAAGAAGTGGAAAATCTTTATGAATGAGATGTCATCGGTAGGAATTTCTGGTTAAATTTTTTTTGGTTCTTAAATATATACATTGTTTTAAAGGTCAAATATAGTTTTTCCAGTAATATTTTTCCATTGATAGCCATTGTGTGCTAAAAGTATGTTTCTTAAATATAGATACTCCTGTATCCCAGACATTTAAGTCAGTTCATGTGCTGTATTTG
The DNA here is from genome assembly GCA_963574885.1 of Lepilemur ruficaudatus. Lineage (NCBI taxonomy): Eukaryota > Metazoa > Chordata > Mammalia > Primates > Lepilemuridae > Lepilemur > Lepilemur ruficaudatus. Next base: position 22,712 of record CAUYRT010051062.1, read on the forward strand.
TGTACACTACTCTGGTTAAAATGGTAAAAATGGGAAAGGTAGGACAGTGGGAAAAATACTGGTGAAACCGAACGTGGAAAAAAGCACTGACTGGACAGCAAAGGAGAGGAGGAAGTCAGGGAAATTCACGTGACTGTGGTTGCAGCAAAACCAAGCAGTGCTTTCTTCCTGGGAATGTCCTGAGTCCTATGTTCCACAGCTGTCTCCAGGACTCTGTGAAAGACACTTTGCTCTTGGCTGGGCAGCCCTGTGAGTCTGAAGACGTTCTTCAATTGAACCATATTAAGAATTTTGAATAGGGATGCTCATAGAGGTAAATGTGTGTTGTTTGCATTCTTCAGAAGTGGGGCAAATTTAACTCAGTAATGTAACTATTGTGAGAAATTCTTGCCAAAAACCTTATGCCAAAACAATAGGTAATTATGATAATAGCAACAATATATATTTTTAGCAGCTCATCTTTTCTTCAATAATAATCTTATAGTAGTGAAAAAACATGGATTAAACCCAGCTAATCCAGAATTTAGATCCTGACATTATCTTATTGTGGCATTTTGTAGCATTATCACTTTGAGCTGCTGTTTACCTGTATGCAAAGTGGGACCGATAAAATCTAGAGCTTCTGGGACTTGCAAGGATTGGGGGTTTTTTTTATTTCATTGGCAGCTTCTATTTAGTCTACCTTAGCTGGATCCTATGTATAGTTCTAACCACATTTTTTTAATTGCTGACTAATATTCCATTGTATAGATATATCACATTTTATTTACCTATTCATCAGTTGATGGACATTTGGTTGTTTCCACTTTTTAGCTATTTTAAATAATGCTGTTATTTCATAACAGGTCATTCATGTATAAGTTTTTCTGTGCCCATATTTTCATTTCTCTTGGATATATACTTAGAAGTGGGATTGCTAGATTATATGGTAACTCTATATTTAACCTTTTGAGGAAGTGCCAGACCATTTTTGAAAGTGGCTGAGCCACTTTAATATTCCCACTAGCAGTGTATGTGGATTCTAATTTCTTCAAATCCTTGCCAACACTTGTTGTTACATATTTTTTTGATTGTATAATTTACTTTTTAACAATGGCTATGTTTAACAACAGGATGTGAAGTGATATCTCATTGTGACTTTGATTTGCGTTTCTCTGATGGCTAATGGCGTTAAGCATCTTGTCATGTGTTTATTGGCCATTTATACATCTTCTTTGGAGAAATGTTTACTCAGATTCATTGCCCATTTAAAAAATTGGTTATTTGTCTTTCTGTTATTGAATTGTAAGAGTTCTTTATTCTGATTATCAGTCCTTTGTCAGATACGTGATTTGTAAATATTTCTACTTATTTTGAGGGTTGCCTTTTCAGTTTCTTAAATAGTCAGTCATTTGAAGCACAAAAGTGTTTAATTTTGATGTTGAATTCATCTATTTTTTATTTTGTTGCTTATACTTTTGGTGTCATATCTAATAAACTGTTGCCTAATTTAAGGTCATGAAGATGTACACCTATTTTTACTGCTAAGAGTTATATAGGTATTGTTGCTAGTTGTCTTGGAAACTATTGATAAGATCTTCAGATTTAGGTCAACTGTCACACTTCTTCCACAACCTTTGGTATGCAGGTAAAGGTTTAACAACTGGCTTTCTGGAAAAAAGGGTATGTGAATCTATGTGCACATAAGTTATAAATTTTACTGCTTAAAAGGAAATGTAGCATGTAATTTACAAATAATAAAATGCACAATACTCTGTATTGCAAAGTTCATATGCCAATTGATTATCACAAATGCTTTCATTGATTTTCATCAAACTGTTGTATCCATAGCCAACCTACAGTTGCAATTCAATCACGACTTAACAAATTGAGTTACATCCCAATCCATTAACCCTTTCCTACTAAACTTTGGTGCTCAAGGCCATATGGTATAAACCAAAGGAAAAATGGTTTAGGGCCATTTTAAGGAGAAGAAATTAAATATATGAGAAAGGGGCCAGGGCAGTGGTTCCTACCTGTAATACCTGCACTTTGGAGGCCAAGGCAGGAGGATGGCTTGAGGCCAGGAGTTTGAGACCAGCCTGGCAACATAGTGAGACTTTGTCTCTGTTAAATAAATAAATGAATAAATAAACAAGAGCCAGGAGGCTTGAAATGGCAGTACAATTGGCCCTCTGTATCTGTGGGTTCCCTGTTTGCAGATTCAACCAATTATGGATTGAAAATATTTTTAAAAATCAAATAAAAACAATACAAATAAAATAACAATATGTATAGTGTAACAACAATTTGCATAGCATTTACATTATATTAGGTATTATAAGTACTCTAGAGATGATTTAAAGTATACAGGAGGATGTACATAGGCTATATGAAAATACTAGGCTATTTTATATCAGAGACTTAAGCATCCATGGATTTTTGGTACCCTTGGGGATACTGGAACGAATTCCCTGGGATACCGAGGGACGGTTATACTGTAAAAAGCTTATGAGACATACCTGAGGGGTAAGACAGTTTTGCTAAATACTCAGCAAATAAAAACAAAATCAAACAAACAAATATTTCGTTATGCTTGTATCCAAGGACAATGGAAGCCATACTGAGTTACATTTTCTTCATTAAATGGTCCATTTGAATGACTCTGGCAGGTGAACTAGGTCTCTCTTCTCCAGCTCCATCTAATTTCTTCTAAGAAAGTTATGGTGGAAATTCTCCTAATTTCAAACTAATTTTTGAATTTAAATTTTGAATATCCTTTGTAGGTAGTGAGTTGTTTAGAATCACTAATGTATTTTATTCGACTTTATATACTATCAGTCCAGCTCAGTGACTTGCACTGGTCAAATACTCACAAAGGCCCATGTTAACAACTCTGTACAGAGGGATTTGGAGCGTTCTTAAGTATGCAAATATGTGGTTCACAAGAAGAGTGCTTTAGAAGAAAATCATCTCAGCTTTTAAAATTATGAACTGAGTTAGGATACAGTAGAGTCAAAAAAGAAATTTGGAGTAGAAACTAAGAGAGACTAGCAACACTGACCCCTGATAGTAGGAAGTGAAACGGCAGTAAACTGATGTTTTGAGATAAAGTATATTCACTTTCGCTCTATAGTAAACAATATTTCCTTTAAATTTACTTAAGTAAAGATTAAATATCATGCTACATTAGTAGATGCCTGGGTCCCTAGAGCAATAATACATGAACACTGACAACAGGAAAGGTAGGGGAAAACACAGAACTTCCTTTTAGAAGACCTGGATTTGAACTTCATCTTCAGCACTTGCCAGCTGAGCAACCTTGCTCATCATCATTTTGAGTCTGTCTTCTGTTGCTTATGAAAAGGAAATAACTGTCATTATCATCATCATCATCATCATCATCGTCATCATCATCATCAGTTTCCTCACAGGGTGAGTAGATAATATATGGGACAGTGCTTTGCAAACAGTAAATTCTCAGGAAATATGTTGTTGGTGGTGGTTGGCTTTGGAAGGAATCCATTGTGTTCAGAGGTCCCCTTCTCTAATTTAAATTCACTTTCTACTCCCATAGGTGAGTTTCAACCAGGGAAAGACCTGAGATGGTGCTCCTAGGTCAGAACCTGGGGAGTGGGTGTAACTAATGCTAAGTAGTAATCCAGGAAACAGAAGCCCAGGACCAAAGTCACCCAGTATACGTGACTCCTAGGAAAATAATGAAATGAGCCTGAGGCAGAAGATATGGAGACAGTATGGTACGGGAGTAGCAAAGGCTGGGAAGAAAATGACTTTTCTGGAGTTGGTTTCTAGAGATATGAAGGACCAGGCAGGGCATAAAACTGCCCTGAGGACCCTTTATATATTACAGTCTCTGGAACTGGGGGGATAGAGGTTACTGTATGTCAGAACTTAAGAAAACAGCTCTGCCCAAAAGTGTCTTCCTTGACATATGGGCAGATGATCCAGTAGCAAGAAATTTGTTGAACAAATTTGTTGTTTTAAAATAAAGACAGCTCCTGGAAGATTTAAGATTAAGAGACACTGTATCAATGACACCTCCATGTGCACAAATTTGTTAGCTTTCCCCCCCATTCTGCTGGGTTCCTAGTTCTCCAAAAGCAAAATTCAATGGATATTTTCTCTTTCAAGTAACTTTTTAAAAAAGAATCTTAAAATTTTAGAGATAGTTTATATTGTCAGTGACTGTATGAAATTTACAAAATAACTAAGTTTTTTATTTTTAATATTTGCATAATTAGTGTAGAAGTATTAAATATCACAAGATAAGTCTATTAATGAAAAGTGGGGCTTCTGTCTTGATGGCTCAACTATGATATAATTCCATATCTGGTAGAATTGATCTAGACATAAATGGTAAGGTGAACAAAGGAGAAGACATTTGCTTTGGGAAGTATGGGAAGATCCTTTCTCTGAGCACATGAAAATCAGGAATGTGCCTTATGAAGGATGAAGACTCATGAGTCATTCATGGGTCATGCATTAAAAAAAAAGTACACCAAGTCTGTTAAGAGGAATGTTAGAAGAGATTAACTGTTAAGTAACAAGATTACCTTAAAATTGAAGGAAAGTTGAGCATGCTTGTATTCTGCCAGTAGAAAGAGATTCCATATACCAGAAAAGAAAATATTTGTTATCATTTAATAGGGTTTCTGATTATGTTAAAGAGAAGGGATTACAAAGAGTAAACTAAAGTGGGAAATAAAATAGCCGGTGAAGAGTCCTTAGAATAACTGAGGGATAAACACTCTGATGTGTTTGCATTTGGATTGGGGAATATTTTGAGCACTCGGAATTTAGTTAATCCTGTTTCTCAAAGCAGTGATCTTCTCCATATTAGCATGGAGACCCGATGAAACCAAACAAAGATGGACTGCGAACTCTGAGCCTGAATTGAGTCTTCTTTTGCATCAGAGTCACAGAGTTAAAGTTGTCTGTATTGGGGTTAATATAAACATGAGAAACCTACACTGGAAGTTATAAAATACTCTATGATGAGTTTTGTAAGAAGAGAGGAGTTAACATGGTGAGTAAAAAAAACTTTGTAAGAGTAAAGGCTGTTGAATGCTCCTGGAACAGATTATCAAGAGGTGTTGTAGGATTTTTCTTGTTGTAAGATCTTTAAACTTACAATATAGATCCATTGAACATGTCATATTAGATCCATCCATAACATTTCAGAACAACCTTGGGCTTTGCACACATGGTCATACTAATTTACTTTCTGTGACACACGTCAATCATTACTTTCTCTAAGAAGCCTTTCCTTACTCATCCATGCAGATTTGACCATTTCTTCCTTTGTCTTCATTATTCCCTGCATGTCGTACTATCATAACACATAGAACATTTTAGGATAATTTGTTTACGTACCTGTCTCCAGTTACCAGATTATAGTTCTCTGAGGAAAAAGCACTTTTTCACTTGCCCATCGCATTTCAAATTTCCAGTTCAATGCTGGCAAAAAGTGGACAATCAGTATTAAATAAATTCCCTACCTCTTCCATTCTAGCTACACTGGTCATCTCACTGTTCTAGGAACTTGCCATGAGCATTCCCAATTATTATGTTTATGCCATTTCTCTTATTTTGGAAGTCACATTCCTCTTCGCTGTTTGTGTAAATCTAATGCATGTTTCCAGGTCCAGAACAAGTTTCATTTCCTTCATGGAGCTCCAGGAGATTCTTCTTTCCTTGGAAATTCTACAGCATTTATTTACAGAGTTGGTATATTTTCAAAAACATGCATGCTGAATGACTAGTCAACTAGTTTACAAACTAGTAAACTAGCTTGACAGGGACCTGCCTTATCCTTCTTCACTGCCTGATGCTTACCTAGCACAGTGCTCTATTCAGAGTAGCTGATCAATAATAAATAACGGTTGGCAATAAAGGAAGTGAGAAATGGCTAATCTGACCACTTGTAAAACTTTCTTTTCAAGGCACTAATGTTAACTCCAGTTTGTAGGATATGCATACAGTGGAGAAACAGAAATCCTCATTTCCAACTTTGTGAAATAATAGTATAGTACCATCTCTTATCCAGAATTATTGGGGCAAGATTGTCTCGAAATTCAGAATTTTTCCTATTCGCTATCGTGTCTGGGGTAGCACTTCCAGTTAATATTATACACTAAGTGGATAAATAAAGATAATGAAGACTATAAATACCTTAATATCCATACAAATCAGTCTTTAATTCATAAAGTAAACCTTGATAATTTGAACTTTGTAGACTATGAAGTCAAATTATTTGTCTGATGATCAATCTACATGTCATATTGTTGACCTTGTAAATTGGCCACAGTCTGAGATTTAGCCTTTGCAGTTCAATTAGTTTCTGTGGGGAGATGCTGTGTTAAGGCAAATGTGACAAGAAGACTATAAATAAAGATCTCAGAATCCTGCTAAATGCCTTCCTTCATAGCACTTGGCTGACTCACACACGTTGGGTAGTTTATATATCTTAGCTATTTTTCAGTGAGAATTCTGTTGAGAGTTTTTAAGGCTGCCTGTTCAACATAAACTACCTGTTCAGACAGAGTGCACTTAAAATACAATAACCTTTTAAATTTGTAAAAGCCTTTTAGTTGATTGACTCTATCAGAAGCAAACCGCTGCTTTTCTGTTTTTTAAGCGTGTTAAAGAGGATTAAGAAATTAACTGCATTTCTGTTTGACTAGAACTGTACACAGAGGTTTTTTCTATTGCTGGCCTCTACTCTTCTTGGCTGGAGTTTAATTATATTTTTTCATCCAACATTCACAGATTTAGTTGAGCAATCTCTTTTGGCTTGTATTTAGGTCAGTTTATTTGCTCACAACAATGAAGTCACTGTCATATGGAAGCACTTAGTGCATTATTTAACTAAGAAATTGGAAAAATTGGAAAAATAAAACCTAGAAAGCATTTTTATCAAGTTAAAATATGAAACCACACAGTTTTTTCCTTTTCATTTTAATCATAAAATTGTTCCCAGGAATTGTAATGTAAAAATCTGTTTTTTAACATGATAATTTTCTTTTTAAATATAAAAAATAAAATTTGACAGGGTGGACCCCACACAGGATAGTGAATTAGATGGACTTGAAGGGAAAAAAAACAGCTTAAAATAAGATCAACTGAGAGAATTGAGGAGAGGGATTGGAGGTGGTAGGCGAGGAGGAGAAGGGGGAGGGAGTACTGAGCAGTAGGGTGTCTTAGTCCATTCCACTTTGTCCATGACAAAATGCCTTAGACTAGGTAATTTTATTTTTACTTTTATTTATTTATTTTTAGAGATGGGGTCTGTAATGTTGCCCAGGCAGGCCTCAAACTCTTTGCCTCAGGTAAAGTCTCCTGAGTTGCTAGATTATGGGTGTGAGCCACCACTGCTGGCTAGACTGGGTAAATTTAAACAACAGAAATTTTTTGCTCATGGTTCTGGCGGCTGGGAATTCCAAGGTCAAGGTGCCAGCAATTTGGTGTCCCATTCCTCGTAGATGGCACCTTCTATATGTCCTCACATGGTGGAAGGGACAAACAAGCTCCCTCAAGCCTTTTCTATAAGGGCACTAATCCCATTCATGAGAGCAAAGCCCTGATGTTCTAATCACCCCCTAAAGTCCCACCACTTCACACTATCACGTTAGACATTAAGTTCCAGCGTATTAACTTTGAGGGGACACCAAGATTCAGACCACAGCATGAGTGAGAAGGTGGAGGAGCCTAGAGCAAATACAGTGAGCAATCTCTTTGTGAACACAGTTTAACACATTATCAGGAACCACACAGTGAAGAGCAACTGAGAGCTGACTGTGAAAATAGAAAGACAGCATCAGACCCAAAAGGGCCAGTGAAGAAAGAAGCACCTTTATTTGTCTTCCTATAAAGTTTTAGGCCACTGACAATAATACGCTGGTTTTGTGTGTATATGGCGGCCTGACCATGAAAGAACAACATGGGCAATGTTGACAAACACAAGGTGGCTTTAACTCTGTATTGGGACCACGCCACTTATTTTGCACTCTGTGTGGTCACACTTTTTCACAAATTACTTGAAAGCAGCGTAGCGTTTGAAATAACTCAAAAAAATAGGCCTATTAAATGTTGACTAATTGAGAATCTTGTCACAGTTGTTTAGGTAGTTGAGGGAAAGGGAAGGGAAGGGAAGGGAAGGGGGAAGGGAAGGGGAAGGGAAAGGGAAAGGAAAGGAAAAGAAAGGACAAACTAGTCAGGACACTTTTCCTTGCAAGTGACAGAAACCTAACTCCAACGAGTTAAGGCAAAAGAAGAGAATTTATTGATTCACAAAAGTGAAAAGTCCGGAATTTACTGCTTCATGCATGGCTGTTGCTTAAAAAATGTTGTCAAACATCTGTTTCTCTTTTTCTATCTCTTAGCTCTCTTTTCTTTTCTGTTGGCTTCATGTCTCTGTTAAGTTATCTTTTCAAATGATAGGGAAGATGATCTTAAGTATATTCAGGCCTAAATTTTCCCTATAATGCTAACATATTTGCTACAGTTTCTGTATTCATATGAGTCTCTCAAAAACCAAAACCAAAAACAAATCTGATCAGCCTTGCATGAGGTATGTGCTTGCACTGGACCAATCAACCATTCATTGAGACCTGGAAAATGGGAGGCTCTGACTGGCAAGCCCGAATCTTGAGCCCGTTCCTATAGGGAGAGTGCAGAGATCTGATGGTTGGCAGCCCCCACTGGAATTATGTGGAACAGAGGAAATAGGGCTCCTGAAAGGAAAGGATGTGAGGCTCAAAGCAGCCACAGGAAGGCATAAAGGCATTGGTAGTACTGAAAGAATAAAAAGAAAAATAACAAAATAATATGTAAAACTGGAAGATGAGGAAGGAGAGGAACCTAATCAATGCTCATTAAGTAGAGAGGGATTTGGGAAAAACACAGAATCATTAAGGATTGAGTCAAAGCTTAAAGAAAGCAAAAGTCTAGTTAGATAATTTATTTGGACAATGCCCAGGAATGTCTGAATACATCAGCAGTTCAGAGTGATTGTGAAGTTGTTGGTAGTTTTCATCTGTGGTCAAAAGACCTAGGTCTGACTCTGGGAAACAAGCATTTGGCTAATCCATGAGTAGGACTTTGTCTTTCCTATGTGTGGGTAACACAGGCAAATCTATGTTGAATGGAACAGAACTTTGAATTCAAATAAACAATAGTGATGCAGCAGATGATTTAAGTCTAGTAGAGACAAATTCAAATTCTAGAAGGAGAGGAAAGGGCTTGCAAAATCTCAGGTACTGTGGGTGTGGGAAGTCACAGAGAGAGTAAGAATGGTGCTACAGACATCATGGGTGACTCTTGATGCTAAGGCAGGAGCAATTTGTTTCCTACCTTTCTGTAGGCTTCTTACTGCCACAGAGTTTCTCAACTCACTCAACAGTTAAACAGATTCTAGGTCCCTTCTCAGACCCACTTACTGAGTCAGGGTATCTGGGAGGGACATGGGAATCCGTATTTTGAACAAATGCCCAGGTGTGTCTAAGTTACTCTAAGGCCCATGACCTCAGGGAAGATGACATTTGGTTCACACTATTAGGAAATGTATGGGCTGAATGACCCAAGTCTGAATAAAAATGGAAAAGTTTCCCAAAGATATTATAAACTCTGCTATTACAATATTCCCTGTCTCCTTCCTGTTTTGTCCCTTCTTTCACATGAGAAAACCCATTCCATTAATTCCCAAGACAGGAGGGGAAATTATGCATCTTATTTTCTGAGTGACATCCCTAAACTTTCAACACCATTCCAAACTTTCCAGCAAGAAGTTTAGCAGAGCACTTTTGAAGATATTTTTTTATTTTAGTCATATAAATCAGAAGGCTAGGTTCTTACCAGAAGGCTATATACAGCTATAGATCCAAAAGTGTGTGTGGAATCAATCTAAGTGTCCATCAGTGGATGAATGGATAAAGAAAATGTGGTACATATGCACATGGAATATTATTCAGCCGTAAAAAGAATGAAATCCTGTCATTTGCAACAACATGGATGGAACTGGAGAACATTATATTAAGTAAAATAAGCCAAGCACAGAAAGACAAACCTCACATGTTCTCACTCATACGTGGAAGCTAAATATTAAAATAATTGATCTCATGGAGCCAGCAGAATGATGGCTACCAGAGGCTGGGAAGGGATGACAGGATAAAGTGAGAAAGGTTAATGGGTGCAAAAATACAGTTGGATGGAAAGAATGGTATTTGATAGCACAACAAAGTGACTATACTGAGTAATAATTTATAGTAAACGTTAAAATAACTAAAAGAGTGGAATTGGAATATTCCTAACACAAAGAAATGATAAATACTTAAAGTGATGAATATCTCAATTACCCTGATTTTATTGTTACACATTGTATACCTGTCTCAAAACATCACATCTACCTTATAAGTATATACAACTATTATGTACTCATAATAATTAAAAATTAAAAATTAAAAAAACTCCCAAATACATGTGGAGTAGGAAATACAAGAGAAGAAATACTTTTAAGTCATTGTGGAACTCAAGGCACAAGAGAGAAACCATAAGGTAAATTTGGGCCAATTTGAAATTATTCCTCTTTAAGGAGATAATGGTGGATCTGGGCTTTCAATACAAAGGAATATTTGAAAGTTTTCTATTATGATGTTTAATTTTACAGCTCAACTTGTATAGGCCACAATGCCTAGATAGTAGATCAAATTTTATTCTGGATGGTTCTGTGAAGGTGTTTTTTGGATGAGATTAAATTGTTGGACTTTGAGTAAAGCAGATCATCCTCCATAATGTGGATGGGCCCCGTACAATCAGTTGAAGGCCTGAATAGAACAAAGACTGCTCTCCCCTGAGGAGGCAGAAATTCTGCCAGCAGACTGCCTCTGAACTCAGACTGCCACTCTTCCCTGGGTCTGCAGCCTGCCAGCCTACCATGCAGATTTGGACTTGCAAAGCCTCCACAATCATGTAAGCCAATTCCTTAAAATAAATCTCTCTCTCCATGTATACATCCTGTTGGTTCTGTTTCTCTGGAAACCTTGACTAATACATCTATCAATGTACTAATTCTCTCCAATGATTGAATATTAGGGCATCAAGACTAGTAACCTCATGTCCTTAATTCTCTGTCCTCCCACAGCACTCCTGAAACTCCAGATAACTGAGGACCCAACCTAGTGACCTGTAGTCAGTATGCCACACCCTGGCACCTGTTCTTTTTGAAGTGCCATGGCACCCTTGTGGGTTGTGAATGAGTTACAGGTATGTTTCCAGATACTGAGCCCCACGGTCCTTAGTGTGGCTGGGTGGGGGCCTGCTAGAACCTCTGGTGGTCACCACCAGCAGAGAACACCCTCTGGCCAGAGTTTTTCCAGGACTCACCTATGCAAAGTGAAGCCTATCTCATGGTCCCTGAAGGTGTCAAGCAGAATGAGTGGCATCTGACATTTGCTGCTTCATCAAGGAAGCATTTTACCTCTTGGATATTATCTCAGCATTCAGTTGCAAATTACACCTCTTCCATTGTTCTCCCTCAAGGACAGGGAGCCAATGAAGCTACTGAAAGAGTGTTAATGTGTTGGCCCAAGGTGAGGCAGATGGAGGTGGTGAGGGAGTGGGGAGGCAGAGTTGGGGCTCAGAGCAGGTGAAGGGCTAGGCAGTCATCCCAGATCTATGTACTTGTGACTGATTTGCCCGGTAGTAACAGAACAGAGAAACTGTTTCTCCTGTGGGTGGTAGGAAGAAGAGGGAAGTTATCTTCTTTTCTCTTATGTTCCATTGGTGAGAGTTGACCTCTTGGGGTTAACCACTACACACTTCCAGGGAACATGATCCAGCCCTTTCAGAAGCCATGGGGGAAGCCAGATCCTATGCATTGCTTTGCGGTGGTTCTTTGAAGTCTGGAAATGGTAGAAGGAGCCAGAAATTCAAGGTAGGCAGAGACAATCAAGCGAGACAGTTCAGCCATTCTGGTGGAGTAGGTAGCTTCTGAAATGGCTCACAGTAATCCCTACTTCCTGTTCTTTCTGCCTTTGTGTGATCTCTTCTCTTTGAGTGTGAGTTGGTCCTAGTGATATGCTTCTAATGAATAGAATACTGCCAAAGTAACGTGCTGTCCCTTCTAAGACTAGGTTGTAAAAGACTGTGGCTTCCATCTTGTGATGCACATACTCCATTGCCCTCTCTAATGAAGTCACGTGCCATGTTGTGAGATGCCCTATGGAGAAGCCCACATGGCGAGATACCAGGACAGGCCTCTGGATAACAGGTGTAAGGAACAGAATCCTGTCAATAATGATGTGAATGAGCTTGGGCATTTCCTCAGTTGAGCCTTGATATGACTGCAGTCTCAACTGACACATTAATTGCAGCCTGGTGAGAGACCCAAAGCCAAAGAAAACAATCAAGACTCCAAACCCACAGATACTGTGAGATAAAAAGCCACTGTGTATGCAACGGTAGATACTAGTGTAGATATAGAACCCATTTGGGAGGAGGCTTTTATCCTTCTCCACACCTCTAATCTGTCTTTTACCCAGGAATTGGAGTGACTTAGCTTTTTGGTGAGATTGGAAAAAAGGGCCTAGTATTAGTAGACAACCTTAGACTATGGTTTGCTAGATTTCTCTCTCTCTCTCATTTTCCTGCTCCTTCTTCTCCCTCTTGACTTTTCTGTGCCAGGTCTTCTGTGGCCTTCTCTTCTCCAAGGTAGGCATATTGGGCAAGCCTTGCTCTGGCGGGGCAAGCCTCGAATGCTCTAGCTGTTTTGTCTGAATTGAGTAGGTAAGTTCAAACTTGTTTAAAATTAAAGAAATATGAGTCAGAATAAACATTGTTGACACAAGTGCTTTAAGAATTCAGAGTGTAAGACAGTATTTACAAATTTCATTTCAGATCAGGAAGATTAAATATAGAGTTTTATTTTTAATCTCCCAAGGTTATAACCTATAATATTGAGACTGTGTTAACCTTAAGGCTTATTCAAATATTTGTTGTAGAAAATTGTGTTGGCTCACTAAAGTTATAAATTTCATTTGTCCTAGGAAATTGAATTTGCTTGCTAACCTTGTAATAATCAACCCATGACTATGACCTCATTCTTACCAAAATTGACCTTACCTGTGTTTAAACTCTGTAAATTCTCTTTAGATAGGAAACTATCTCAGTCTCTTAGTCTAGATTTTTCTTCTTACTTGTTGTATAGTGAAAATATTAACTACATTAACTACATATTAATAAGATGTTAAATCTCATACTTTTGCGCTTCTAAATGAGGTCCAAGTCTACCTTTTCCAACAATAAAGGCTATATTTTGATTCCTATTTGACATTTTTTTTTATATTTCTTGTTTGATTCTGAATCTGAAGAGGAGGGATATAATAAACTAGTTATTAAACCCCAGTAAATGTTGGGTATTCGCTTAGGGACTTGCTTTTATTCTCACAGGCCACTTGGTAGTGGCAGATGAGGAGGGGATGAATAGCACAGGCAGCCACCAACATTTCAGAAAAGAACCCGTGTTTCTCCAAGGGCTAAATAGACTTTGTAACTAACTCTTGTAGATTCACACCTACTACACTCTCCAATACTTACTATATCGAGACTGTGAACTTGGGCATCATGCTTTCTCTTACAGCACCTTGTTGTTACACTTAACTTTATTCTCTGCTTAGAATATCCAACTCTTGAAGGCCACATTGCTGCTTGTTTAGCCTTTTCTGTGGAAATGCCACCTCCTTGAGGTGTCCTTTCCTGACACTTCCTCTTTCCTGCCTTCCAAAGCTTCATTTAATGCTTTATCTGAGCTTGTTTCTTCTGGAATATGTGCCTATAGAACTCATTGCAGTAGTTGTGATAAAAATGTACAAAAATTCTTTCTGCTTTTGCTAAATAGATTATGAGTTCCTTGGGTGCAGAGATCATGGTTTTTATTTACGTTACTTTAGTGCTTGTTCTGCTTTCAATGAAAGTTTACTAAAACTAAATAACATGGGTGAGTGAACTCTGTAAGTCCAGTGGCCAACTGTTCTAGCTGTGGACTAGTCCCAAATTATATCTTTAACCTAACATAATTATTAATAGCATCCCCTTTCACTGTCAAAAGTGAAATAATGGATGATAAATTCAGGTCGCCCTATGTGTAAGGATTTTTTGGGGAGATAAAAGTTGAATTGCTTTTTTTTTTTTTGCATCTCAGAGGATAATTTTGTCCTCAGATTCTCAGGGGAACAGAGACAATGATTATTATAAATTATAATGATACTATCTCAATGATAATTTCTTTATTTACAGAATGAATCTAGCCAACTGTCTCACAGATTTCTATGAAGATATGTGTATTAGGGCTACTATGACAAAACGCCACAGACTGCATGGCTTAAACAACAGGGAGACAGGACGTTCCTCTGAAGACAGGACGTCCAAGATCGAGCTGTCAGCAGCTTTGGTTTCTCTGGAAGCCTCTCTCCTTGGCTTGCAGATGGCCACCTTCTTGCTCTGTCCTCACATGGCCTTTTCTCTGTGTGTGCAAATCCCTGGTGTCTCGTCTTCTTCTTGTAAAGACACCAGTAATATTGGATCAGGACCTCACCCTATGGCCTCACTTAACCTTAATCGCCTCCTTTAGACCCCTGTCTTCAAATATAGTCACACTGGAGGTTAGGGCTTCAACGTATAAATTTTGAAAAGACACAATTCAGTCTATAATATATATATAAATACATGTTGTATGAGTTTTTATATCCATACATAATAATCCATACATATATAATCATTTTAAAAACAATATCATGATAACCTTTCTGTTTTGGACAGAAACATCTAAATGGGTGGTAGGAGACTTTTTATTCAATCTCATACTATCAGATTATTTTGTTTGAACTTTTAAGACAACTTTATTACTCTGTAACAGATAATAATAATTTACACATTCAAAAGTAATACCTAACATTTCCAGATGTTGTCAGGGGAGGTCCTTCTCAGGGTACCACACTTTAGAGTGCTGCTAAAACCCTCTTTCCTGTGGGGGGAGGAGTCCATAGGAACAAGAGGACATGTGGGTACCTGAGACCCTGGAATTTCCTACTCACGCATTTTCAAGCTTGATTTGGGGGATTCCTTGCACCTCTTCTGAGTATCCATCCTCCTGAGTGTGGTGTATATTTACTGGCAGGTAGCTGAGGGTAGTTGCTGCCAAGGAGAAGAGTGCTGGCTCTTTCCTATCATGTTCTGATGCAACACTGGGGGGTGTCCTAGGTCATTATGAGGCCATATAATAGATAATATATATAATAGATACAATAATAAACATATCTTAACTAACAGTTTATTGGCTTGATTTCATACCTTTCAAATATTTAGGTATGCCATATGAACACTCTTGCTCCAGGCTCCACAAATATTAGGGGTGAGCCTTTTTATTCAGCATTTATTATCTGCAAGTCACAATGCCAAGTGTCGTTTATCAGTGAGCCACGCAACAACCATTTGGTCGGTCCTATTGCTGGCCTCAGTTTACAGAAATGAAAACTGAGGCCTAAGCCTCCCCGCTGATAAGAAGGAGAGTTGGGCCTGGAATGGAGCTCTGATCACAGAGACTGAGCTCTTAGCCACTGTAGTCTACCCTAGGGCTATCTCAACAGCCATCGTGATTCTCATTCATTTTGCAGGGTAAAATCAGAGACTTATTAACCACAAATAGTGAGGTTGTCTGAAGATAATAATCATCTGGGAATCTGCAACAAAGTGTTCAGATTCCAAAATTTGCCGTTTCAGACATAAGACGAATTATAAAAACCCACGCATTGTTCTGTAATTAGTTCTGCCTTCCGTATAGTGTAACTGCACAATGGAAAGAGTGGGTAATCTTGCTCAGATGGGAGTTTCCTTAAATAAAGGAGCCAAAGAGTTGAAGGAATTTACTTGAAACCTGAAAGGGAGTAGCTCCCTATCATTTATCAAGGAGTGTTAAAATGAAGGGGGGGCAGCTAGCTTTTGCTTATCTTGAGATGGAATCATAATGCTTGAGAATTCCTTCAACATGTACATATTTTTACTCCTCGTATTTTGAGTGTACGCTATTGGCAGGCAGGATCCACAGCGTGTATTTAAGTACTGAACAGTATAACAAGTCTTTTCCTACACATGTACTAGAATTGTCATCTCATTTATAACAGAGTGTTCTTCCTTCACTCCTTGTTGGAGCTTGGCTCTAGTGGAAACTTTACAGGTCTGAAAGCAAGGTAGGTTTTGTGGCTTGCTTTTTTGCTCATCATATTTATGTCTGTACCACCAGTTGAACAAGCTACTGGAAGGTAGCAGTAAAGATGAGTGCACTGTCACCCACCCCCGTTATCACTGCTTGTTCCTAATAAGATGGGCTTGTAATTTGGCTCTTCCTGTAGCCATGAGTGTCCCAAGCTCATGATTATTTGTAAACCACAAGATATGGCAGCTGAAATGGATTAGCTTAATAATAAACACAGAGAAGAGTTTGATCCGACAAACTACTTATGCAAATGTCTCACATTACTTACTGGTCTTAATGTTTTCAGCCACAGCTGCTTTCTCAATGTACTTACTTCAAGAACTTCTTTGCATGTTATTTTAAAATTTCAAATGATTTCCAGCATACTTCATGCCTTTTAAAAATATTCTGCTTGCCCTTTCTACTTTAGTGCTCATAGTATTGCTGAGTAGCTACCTAAGCAAAGTGTGGAGGAAATCCTGAATCAGAGGTGGACCTGAGATGGAAGGGTCTGTGTTATCTCAATCCCCTAAGCAAGGAAAGTGGACGTGTTTAGAATGGGCTCAAGGGCAAAGGGGACTGAGAGAGGCCCCTTTGGAGGTGGATAAAGCTAGGGTGGAGGTCAATCGAATTCCAACTGTGGCCTATTAGGCATCTTCCCTGCCCCCAATCCTTCTTTAAGGCATTCACATCTCATAAGCATGTGAAACTTAACATGTGTAATACTGAACAGCTGATCTTGTCTTGCCCAAACAGCTCCTGCCAAGGTCTTCTCTCATCTCAGTTTGTGGTAACTTCCTCCTCTTATTTACTGAGCCCAAATATTGGGAAGTCATCTTTGACATCTCACGTTCTTTTTTCTGCATATAGAAAAAAATTCTATTGGCTCTACCTTTCAAGTATACCCATAATTCAACAACTTTTTATCATTCCATGAGCACCTGGGTACCTAGACAATTGTGGTAGAGACCAGATAGACTTTCTGCTTCCAACCTTCCCATCTTCCCATCTGTGTTTCATGTATTAGTTAGTTATTTTATCAAACCTGGCAAGTCATGCTACTCCTCTCCTGGAAACCCTATAATAGTTGTTCATCTCATTCACCATAAAATCCAAGCCTCCTCTCCTTCACCTCTGACCTCATCTCCTACTTCTCCATCCTTTAACCTTGCTGGTCCTCTTGCCATTTCTCAAATACTCCCAGTGTGTCGGTGCTTTAGAGACTTTGCCTTAGCTGAAATGCTCCCTCAACTCTATAACTGTGCTCAAAAGGCATTTTTTTAAAGGAGATTTTATTCAAGTCTATTGCAACAGGGAGAAGTTCATTAATGAGCGACATCTCAAAGAACAGGAAGGGGCCTGGAGCTTTATAGAGGTAGTTGAATGAGGGAGTCATGGTGAAGGGTGGTGGTGAGTCTGATCTGCAAGCACAGAGTGCTCTCCCATAAAGGGGTGAGGAATTTTCCACATGACTGCTTTCCAGGAGCACAGGGCTCAGATAAAATTCAATATGCTTATACCTCTCAGTTAACAGTTGTCATTGAACAACTCAGAGGCAGTCATAAACCTCCTGAGTGTGTGACACAAGGTTTAAGAAATAGTTTCTCAGGGATTCTTGTTGGAGTTGTGGCTGTACAACCAGTTGAACAATCCATTGGAAGGTAGCAGTAAAGATGGGTTTGCAAACACCTGGTCTCTGTTGGCATGATGCTTTTTAAAATGGAGTCTTTTTCTCAGATGGAGTCACTTGTGTCAAGGGTGCTCCATACAGACATGGACCTTCCATGCCCTCCTTGGGAGTGCCATCCTATATGAACCTGCACATGTTCAGCCCTCTGGAAGCTTCTCAAACAGCATTTTCTAGTGAGGGATTTCCTGACGGCCACATTTATATTTGTACTCTGCGCTACACTCCTTATTACCTCCACTGTGTTATTTTTCTTCATAGCAATTATCTTCTGAGTAATTTAACTTATCTCTTTCAGTTATTATTTGCCCCCACTAGAATATAAATTCCACGACAATAAGGATTTTCACCTATTTTGTTCACTTATACAGCCCAAGCAACTAGAACAAATATCTGGTGTGTAGTAGGTGCTTAATCAATGAATAAATGAATGGATAAATGAAGATGTGAATGACCTGTCCTGAAACATGACTGTGTCTTATTCTGTCTACAGTTTAGTTCTGGAACTATTGCCTGGGCATAGAGAGCAACAGTCATGCTCATATGGGTGCTTCATATCAGAACATGTCAAAGGCTGGAGCCTTTGACATCAGTATGAGCAGATGAAAATCATTTTGTATGATTTGCTAAATTTTTCTGTGTTCTATCACTGTTATCTTTCTGTAACAGGGATAACTGAGATTGACCATAGGGGATTCAAAAGGTAAAGATGAGATTTATAGGTAAAAAATAATTTCAGCTAGAATTTTGGAGTTGTGAACTAAAATAAAATCTTAAGGCCCCGACCCCCAGCTGACTTAATGGATCCCTCTTCACTAAGGGGACCCCATAAATACCCTAAAGCTGAGTTGCTGGCCATGAGAAAGGAGGTGAGACATGCCTCCTCATGCCCCTTTCTCTTCTTGAAGATATTCTTATAACTCATTAACAGGCCTAAGGCTACAGAAGCCAAAGCTTAAACCACACCTGCAGGTCAGCAATTTATTTAACAGATCACCTGAGTCTGGGTGTAAGTCTGGTATGTGTCTGGTGGCTTGCCTCTGATTAACAGATGTCCTTATCGTAACTTAAAACATTCTAAGCCTTTAGGCAAATCTTCATTTCTTTAACCAATTACAAATCAAAGAATCTCTAAACCCACCTATAACCTGTATTTCCCACTTCAAGATGTCCTGCCTTTTGGGGTCGAACCAATGTAGGCTTTCCATATATTGATTTATGACTTTACATGTAATTCTTGTTTCCCTGAAATGTATAAAACCAAACTATAACCCACCCACAGTGAGATAACTTGCTCAATGCTTCTTGGGAGTGGGTCTCTGGGATTGCACATATTTGGCTCAGAATAAACCTCT
Organism: Lepilemur ruficaudatus; assembly: GCA_963574885.1. NCBI lineage: Eukaryota > Metazoa > Chordata > Mammalia > Primates > Lepilemuridae > Lepilemur > Lepilemur ruficaudatus. The sequence continues at coordinate 41,997 of CAUYRT010051062.1, forward strand.
TTAAACTATTTTACAGAGTTTGGGCTCTTTTTCATTGACAGGGTAAAATTTTAGACCACAGATCAATGAGTTGGTTCAAAGAAATGCAGTGGGAAGCCCCTGGAAGTCTTCTTCAGGGTGTCTATGAGCAAGTCTGCATGTGTGCAAGTGTTGTGGGTGCTGGTACTGGTACTGCTGGGTTGGGGTGAAAAATGTGTATTTCTAAGCTCTGTGATCATCTCTGACTGGAAAGGTAGCACCATCCTTGGCTGTTCGATCCTCCCAGCAGGTCTCAGCATGGCCCTCAAGAATCATGGATGCTAGTCAATAGCTAAAGAAAGGAAAGGGTGTGAAGGACCCAGGAAGGTTCCACTCGACTTGAACATTAATAGAATAACTATCTGTCCTTCTTTTCCCCTTTTGGTTTAAAAAGCTATAGCTGCCATTTTGCAAATTTCTTATTTTCCTTTTAGTGTCTTTGTAATTTATGACTTGCCTGGATTTTCCATTAATAATTTTACATGTTGAAGGACACAGTGCTTTAAGTCCCGTGATTCTCCTGTGCCTAAACTAAGTTTCTAAATTATGTCATATGTTGGGAACTGTAGCCAGGAGTTAAAACCTGGCAGTTAAAAACTTAGATTTAGTAGAGATTTTCTACCGTTCCTTGGAATCACTCAATATGACCTCTTGATGGGTGGGGGCTCTTTTTCTCTCTCTTTCTTTGTAGTTCCTAGGGATTTCAAAGTTGCAGGCCAGAGAAATACAGAATTGATGATGTGACTTTATTTGGAAAACGTGTGATTATATTTCTACATATTTCAGATGTGGGCTATTTTTTATGTGTGTGACCAATGAGAAGCCATAAATATGTTAAGGAAAAAAAGTTTCTGCATATAAATGAGTGCTTTTTTTTTTTTTTTAAACTGTTAGCTTTAAAACATAAAATGTTTTATTGTCTTTTGCCTTTATCTGGTAGATCATAGTCCCTTTCTGTTACTGTACAGGAGGTTCCCAATGGAAGAAGGTTAATCACAAAGAAGCCAAGGAGAATTTTTTACAAAAAATCCTTTTGTTTGAGTTTTTATTGCAATGGAATTCAGCTTATGATTATTACAGTATGCTCTGCTTGAAACATTCATCAGTATTGCAAGCATCAGTAGAGATAGAAAATTTCTTAATAAAAATATTTGTTGATGGAAAATCATAGTAAAAGCAAACCGCCAAATATCTGTTTGTAGCCATAAAAGCATAAGCACATTTATCTGGGAGGAGATAATCAGTCTCTCACTTCACATAGATTTTTTTATTTTCTTGCTATACCTTCCCCAAACAGAGACATTTAACAGTAGTTAGAATGGCCACCTCCCAATATTTTAAAAAAACTGCACCCCCAGTGAGTGAACAAAGAACAGTGGCCTAGAGTTCAGCTGAGTAAGCCGCTGATGGAGCCTTAACTGGGGAGGTCTTCCAATTTCAGAGTGATGTGTCTTTAACTTGTATCATCATTTCGGTGGAAAAACATAATTTAACTTTGGTGAAATGAGATTCATCTGATAGGATTAGAAACAGCATTCACTGAATTTCACACTTTTGTGAACTGTGAAGACAATGAACGGGATCTAGAGGATCAGTGGGATTCCAGCTCCAGTAGCAGATGGAGTGATGATATATCAGGACAAAAGCACCTATATTTTGATTTACAACGGCTAATGGTAGTTTTAAACCGGTTAACTTAGTTACAGACCAACTACCCCACAATCTTTTCAAATGGAAACAATACAAAAATATTTCAGAATAAGAGCACGGTCTAAGTGCATAGGAAATAAAAGCACTGAAAAATACCTTGTTGGAGGGAGTTCAGCTTGGTAAAGTTATTACCAAAGGTAAACATTTTTTTTTTCATGTAAACTATACTCAAAAATAGCTTTATAAGACTGATTGATGTTGCTCCATAGAAATATTGCTTTATGGAGATGCCCCCTATAATATAGAGACAGAAATGATTTCAGGAGTTTTGCAGGGCCTGAAGGAATATGTGAACGTGTTAGTTCTCATATCAAAAGCTGCCTCGCCTCAGGAGGGCATTTCAAAGGTCAGTGGCAGCTGCTTTCCAAGCTGACTGCAGTCTCAAACCTGTGGTTTTCGCCTGCTTTTGCATGGAGCCACAGAATGAGAGCTGATCAAAGAGTGCCCGCCCAACAGACAGACACCTGCAGCTAAAAGCAATTAGCCCAAGGGACAGTCCTGCTTGACTGCTGACTGCCTGTGTCCATCCACAATAACTAGATAAAAAAATATGGAGCCTCTATATCTCTGTTTAACCCTTCTGCTAAGTGATAGCTTTATCTTAGAACTTAGAAGTTTGTCTTTGAAAGATTTTGTAACCATTTGCTCACATAAATAGAGTTAATTAAAGGATCTATAGAAACCTTTTGGGAGATTTTTAACCTAAAATGAACTACCTATTATTATGTAAATCTGTTACCTCTGGCAACTGATCACTGTACCTATAAATACTGATGTGAAACTTCACTTGTGGCCTCACAGCTCACGGGAATGCTCTGGGGTCTCCCGAGTCCCCCACTTTCATAAATCTATATTTCATAAAACTGTACTTTCATCTTTGTGTATTCTTTTATTTCTATATTCTATTATTTTCTATTTTCTATCATTTCCTTTTCCTTTGGGATGACCCCTGCCTAAGGGACCCAGTTTTTTTTGCTGGGAGTGTAGCTAACTCCCTGCACATTTCTGTCTAAATGTATCAAAGGGTTTTATTAGTTAAGAAACAAATGCCTTAACTGACAAGGCTGGAGAAAAAAGAAACAAAGAAGCTTCCTATCCTAAAAGTTCAGGCTTATCAAGATTTCTTCAGTACTATGGTAATAATATGTCCCTTAATGGCAAAATGTGGTAATCAGGGAATTAATTATTGCTGAAGTAGTTTCCAAATTAAAAAAATGAAAAAAAATCAAACAAATGAAACCTGACACAATCTAACCAAACAAGTATCAATTTTACAATTTTAAGATCATTTTACAAAATACCTACATTTATACAATAGGCTCATGGCAGCATTTTCAGACAAATGTTCTTTTAATTTATCCTGATAAGCTATAAATGAGTGAATTACACTATTTAAGGAATTACCATCAATAAGGTTTCCTTTCTCTTGGGTCAGAGAAAAAGAAAAGAGCTTTCAAATAAGATGGAGAAGAAGCCCATGAACTCAGATAACTTAGAGAAACAGGTGGGGGTTAGGGAGGGTCAACAATTGCTGAACCTCACTCTATATCCTGGGCCTTTGCTTATGGCCATTTCACACGTATTTTCAAGGAAAATCTTTTGTAGTCAAACCCTTTAACACTTTCATTCTTATTCAAAGTCAGTCCAGCTGTTAAGTCAATAGGCAGGAGTCATAATATCAAGTTCTGACAATTGCAGAACTTGTGCCTGAAAGTCATTAAAAAAAGAAAAACGAAAAAATGCCTTTCCCTTTCAGACAAAAAAAATTACTTTAAAATAAAAAAACTGAAAAAAGTTAGGAAGATATGTATTTCATAGTGAGTCAGCAAGGCACATTTTTTTGTTTAAAACAGTGTCATTTCCTCACAGAAGGAACAGTTTCTAGTTTTTAATGAACTTGTAAACAAAAAATCTCCCATCTCAAAATAAGAACAAAATCCTAGATCATATAGATGTTTGCAGTGATTAAATTTATCTAAGCAATGTACATGTTCGTATGCTTTTTTTTTTTAAAAAAAAACTAAGAACATGATAGATTTAATGTGGAATCCTAAGGATAATCTAGTAGTCATTATGCTTTTCTTAATTCTTCACAGGTAATCAGGCAGAGTCTTTCATATGCTCACAATACTGGAAACTTTGGTTGCTACCATATCAGCTGGCTTGCAAACAAGAAGCCAAGCATTTTAAGAATGTTGTAAGTGAACAACTTGCAAACCCTAGGAATGGAAAAACCCTAAGAATGCACAACTGTGAACATTTACAACCTTCACAGCTGTGGCTGAAGACTGTTCATGCCGTTCCTCTGAAATGAAATCTCAAAGCAGTCTAGTACAAAATAAAAGGTTTTAACCAAAAATTGGCATATACACAATTTCTCCACTAAGTTGTGTGTGTCAACTATTTAACTTTTCCACTTGAAAAAATGCAATAGAAGACCAGACAACATGTTTCACTACCTCAGTTAATATTCACAATTACAGCGGCTACAACTTGGGATACAGTATCACTAATGCTGTTCAGAGTCAGTTTATACTGGAATCACGGTTTTTTCTTTTTTTTTTCCACCAAGTAAATGGTTGTCCATAGCCACTGGCTAGTGTACATATGAACTGAAATTTCTAGATGTGAGGAGAAACAAATGCTGCTCTGATCATCTGCTCTGTTCTTTTTTGTTCCTCAATTTACACTTAGTAACCTTTTGGGTTACTCTTGGTTTTCTCCGGTTGCTTACTTGTGGAGGTTTGGGCCTGCTGGGTCTGCTGGCCCTGCTCGTTGGTAGGGGTTGCCTGCTGTGCGGCTTTCTGCTTCAACATTGTCCAATCAAATGTGTAGTCATATTGGTGGTTCAGGGTCCTGAAAAGAATGCGGAATAGCTGCCTCAGGTAAATGTAATCCGGAACTTCCTCAAAGCGCAGCCCACGACAGTAGTTTAAGTACATGGCAAACTCTGCAGGAAATCCCTTACATAAAACTTCAACAGCAGTGGACATCTTCTTTTCACTAATCTTTTCATATTTTTGTTTCTTTGTTAGAGCCTTTAGACCTTGCCATGGCAAGTTGGTTCTGTTAAAATACATCAAAACATAGCCTAATGATTCCATGTCATCTCGGCGACTCTGCTCAATACCAAGGTGTGCATTGATGCTGGCATATCGGACAGTGCCAGTGAGGTGTTTATCTTCTCTGTACGGGATGTGTTGCCTCGTCCTGTTGTCTCTGTACTTTTTGGCCAAGCCAAAATCAATAAGGAACAACTTATTACAGTGACGCCCAATACCCATCAGGAAGTTGTCTGGTTTGATGTCTCTGTGTAGAAAGTTCTTTGTATGCACATATTCAATTCTACTGATCATCTGGTCGGCTAACATAAGTACAGTTTTCATGGTGAACCTTCTCGAACAGAAGTTGAAGAGGTCTTCGAGGCTGGGTCCCAGAAGATCCATGACTAGCACATTGCTCTCTTTTTCCTGACCATACCAGTGTACGTGGGGGATGCCAACCCCACCTTCGAGGATGGTGTAGAGTTTGCTCTCGTACAGCAACTGCGGATGCTTGGCCTTCTGCGATTCCAGCTTCACCGCCACTTCCTCGCCGTTGCTCATGTTGATGGCCAGATAGACCTCGCCGAAGGAGCCAGACCCGATCTTCCGCACCAGTTTGTATTTCCCTCCCCCAGTGATCTCGGCCTTGGGGGCGCTGGAGCTCGCCATCTTGCGGGGCGAACACGGAGGCTGGGACCCGGACGCCTCGGAGCAGGGCACGGAGGCCTCCTGTGCTGCGGGGTCGGCGGGCGCGGGAGCCGCGGCGCGGCCTGTCCCGGCGTTACCCGGCCCGGAACCAGCCAAGGGGGACGGGGTCGCCACCGCGCGGTCGGGCTCCTTTTTGCCAGGCCGCAGCCCGCGAGGGGATCTCCCGGTTACCAGCCTGGGCCTCCTGTGTCTGGGCGGCCACCGCTGCCTCGCGTTTTTGGCTGTGTCGTGGGCTGGAAAAGGAACGCGGCTGGCCAGCGCGGCGACAGCGCGGCGACACCGCGGCCACCGGCGCGGCCACCGGCTCGGCCGCGCGGTACCCGTCAGCCCGCCCGCGCCGCCATCTTGTTACTCGGCGCCAGCCAACGTAGAAGCGAGAATTTTTTGAGGGGCTCTTATTGTCCAGGTGCTCCGTTAGTGTCCCACTGCTCTTGTTTTGTTGAACCCTTACAGTAATCCTGTGAGGTGGTGGTGATTTTCCTTGATTCTCTGGGTAAGAAAAGCAAGTGGCTTCAGGTGGCACAGAGGTTGTGTCGGTGCTGCCCTTCAGACTTGCGGGGACTTACCTAACGCTGAACTTGAGTTCTTTCAGCTTCACCCTGCAGAAAGGGGACTCCTAAGGGACTTTTATAACCAAGATTTTCTTGTTTTCAGGCCCAATCATTGACCTACCCACTTCCCTAACTATCGTCTCTGCCTGGTTTAATGTGAATCCTGGTGTCGCCTCTTGGGCCTTTTCTCTGCCGTCTCAATGGTTACTTTATTGGGTTTAGTCAAGAGTTGTTTTTACTGCCACTTAAATGGAAACACCTTCTTTTTTTTTAAAGCTACCCTTTTAACCTTTTTTACATGGAATCCTTTGCGTGTAAATAGGATTCCACAAAGAAGTTCTGGTAAAACTAAATGAAAGATTCAAGTAAAATTTAACCAAAATGTGGAGGGAAGACAAACCTAGTCAGTTCTGAGCATTTTCTCAGAGGAATTAGGACCGGCACTGGCCTAAAAATCTGCATCATTTTCAGATATTTCCCTCTTCCAATATTCTTATGGGAGTCCACATCATAATTAACAAATTCCCCAGGATTGTTTTGTTTTATGAAGTAGGTTAAGGATATGGGATAGAAACTGAGTATAGTGCTAATGGGGTAGGAGCAACAAATTTGGGTGCCAGTGGTGGAGGGGCAGAAGAGGAGGTGCAGCTTTCAAAGTGGGTATTCCCTTTCTTCCTTACCCTTTCAGATCATTAGTTCTGTTCCTAAAATTTCTGACCTGCAACAATAAACGTATGGTGAGAGAAGGAGCTAGTTTGAGGTATGGATGGGCATAGAATGTTATAAAATGCCTTGAAATATTTTATTCAACCTACATAACAAATGTGTGTGGTGTATAGTGCAGTGTATTACTTAACTTTGCAGCAGGAACAACCTCCAAATCCCAGTGGTTTACAATTACAAAGTTTATTTGTCATTTATGTTTTCTGTAGGCTTTAGGTCAGCTGCATCTCTGCTTCCTGTCTCCTCTGCATTCTAGAATGCAGGCTGAAAGAGCAGGCTCCTTGGATTTGTGCTGTTCTCATAACAAAGGTAAGTGACAAATGTCACGTTCCGTTGGAAAAAGCACATCAGGGGCTAAGTCCAAAGACAGTGGGGAGAAAATGCATACCCCTCCCACAGGCAGATAGTAATATGATATAGCTCCAGCAAGGTTTATTATTATGATGGTGCTTCTTATTTTACAGATGTGGAAACCAAGGAACATGAGTTTCTCAAGGTCACACTACTGATAACTGTCAGAGGCCAATTTGAAACTCAAGTCTGACCCAAGGCCGTTAATTTTTACCTTATACCAACAAGAATGATACTTCATTCATGTATTCATTTATCTTTGTTGACATTTGTCTGGAGAACAGTTTCCCTCCTAATGACCTACAATAAGATTTATGATTTTAACCCAATGCTCATTATGCTCCCTTCCCTTTCAGTCTTCCAATTAATGGCTGTAACGTCGACTTTGAAATTCAAATGATCTCAATGTGAAAGAAGTCATTATTCGAAAAAGTTACATATGGTTCCTTCTTGGATGAAAGCTTGAATTAAAAAATCTCCATTTAATGCTGGAACTTAGAATAGCTTAATTGTAATTTTTAAAAAATTTGTTCCAACTCCTGTATTTCTTTTTTTTTTTTAGACAGAGTCTCACTCTGTTTCTTGGGCTGGAGTGCCGTGGCATCAGCCTAGCTCAAAGCAACCTAAAACTCCTGGGCTCAATTGATCCTCCTGCCTCAGCCTCCTGAATAGCTGGGACTACAGGCATACGCCATCATGTCCGGCTAATTTTTTCTATTTTTAGTTGTTTGGCTAATTTCTTTCTATTTATAGTAGAGATGGGGTCTCGCTCTTGCTCAGGCTGGTTTTGAACTCCTGAGTTCAAGCAATCCTCCAGCCTTAGCCTCCCAGAGTGCTAGGATTACAGGCGTGAGGCACCTCGCCCGGCCTAACTCCTGTATTTCTTTGTACCAATTAAAGGCATTGTCTGTAAAGTAAGTCAAGTGTAATTTATAATGGTGGTTGTGTGAACCTTCACTGATAGGGAATTTTGTGAGTGTCTCCAGAATGGGGAGGATCACTAACTCAACTGGTGATAGGACCCTGAATAGCTTCCCGTTCAGTCTTCTATGAATTCTGTATACCTCAAACCACAGGGCTACTGACTGTTCCCAGAACACGTATGTGCAACACTTGTTCATCTATGGGTCTTGGCTTAGATTGTTGTTCCCCTAGCCTGTAATGCTTGAAGCGTACTTTGCCTTCTCCATTACCCACGTCTAATCCTAATACTCTTTCAGAGCTCCATCCTTAAATGATTTTTGCTCCATGAAGCCTTTTCTAGTCTCTTCAACCAAATACAAATCCTCTTTTTAAACCCAACAACACTTTGCTTAAACTCTTGTATGCCCTCCTACCTTTATGTCTAATACCTTTTCCCTAAGAGATGTGCAACAAATTGTTTTAAAAATTGAAATAAATTGAACTACTATATTTGCTAAAGTTTTATGGACAGTGTATAGGATTGATGCATTATTTATTTATTCATTCAACAAATGTCTACTATTTGCAAGGCGTGATTGACTTGCTGAAGGTGGCATAGATAATAGGATGAACGATTCAGGATTGAAATCCAAGACAGCCTGACTCTAAAGCCAGTTCTTTTAACATCTATGTGGATATCAAAAGCTAGAGGCTCCTAATGCTGAGTGACTTCACTGTTGGGCAGATACTAGTTCTCTCTCTTTCCCTTAAAAATTATATAAAGTATTTTACCAGTGCCTTTTGAGGCTACTATTTAGTCTTGGTTTCAAAATTGCCATTAAAATCATTTTTTATTAATATGAAATGATCCCATTAAGAGTAAAATAACATTTTTTGGGCAAGACTGTTTTGGGTAGTGTTGTACTATTTTGTGGCAGATTTAGGTTTTCTGGGTCTTGAGCTTGCACAAATTTTTCAGAAAAAGAACATAAAATTAAAAATATAAAAACAGGCCTGACATATTTAGCATAGGAAAAGAAATCATGACAATTTAATGTTGGAGGTTCAGGTCTCTTTTTTTTCCTAAGGTATTTTGAGGCAATTTACCAGAAATGTTTACATAGAAATGCTTCAGTATTGCAACCTGACTTTTCCTCCCCACCTTAAATACTTTACAACTCCTGGCCACTCCCAATACTTAGTGGGGACCCTGCAAATGAGGCTTTATTCACTTCCTAGTAAGTCCACCTCTGGTCCTGGCAATTTCAAAAGGAAAGTCAAATGGCACTAGTTTTAGTCTCACATGAGTTTTTGAGTTAATTTTCTGGACTACTTGTTATCTTTTCCTGTGAAATGGAGATACTTTATTAGGAATGGCCATTTGAGACACAGAAATTTCTAAGTAAAAAAAAAAAAAAATTTTGGCCATAGAGTTGGGTGGACTATTGTCATTATAGAAACCAGTTGGTATTAATATAATGTCCTTTGGAAATATTTTAACAGAATACAAAATAAATGAAAATCTGTTCTTAAATAAATAATGCTGTCACTAAGGGTTTTGCTGAGGTTTATGTGACTCAAACACTATGTTCAGAATAACATTACCCAGAATCAGTCATTTCAATTTTAAAAAATCCTGGAAATGACTGAACTTTGTAGAAGAGTTTAAGTCATTTTTTCCTCAAAGCTTTCTGGAAGTATTGGCACTGCAAAGACAGTGAACCACCACTGGAAATTGGGTTATTTGGTGTAGTATCAAAAAAACCACAGCAGAGGGCCTCATTGTACTGCGCTGGATTTTTTTTTTTTTCTTAATGAAAGAACGTTTTCTCTCTATTGCTCTGCATTTGTTCACTCATTTTGAAACTTGCAATGTATGTATTTGAGAAAACACTTTTAAATACCCGTTTTACTATGTTGATAATGTAGGGTGCAATTTCAGCCTTAAAAATCATTACCTTCTTTTCTTCCCCCCCCATCCAAGGACTAACCAGGCCCGACCCTCCTTAGCTTCCGAGATCAGACGAGATCGGGCGCGTTCAGGGTGGTACGGCCATAGACTACCTTCTTTTCTTGATGAAGAAAAAATACTCCATGAAGATACTGAAATTTTGACACCTTTCTTCACTTCCTTCCAGCACAGTAAGGAATTGTATGTCCTTGTTTGCTTTTCCTTGCTGGCTGTCACTTTCTTTATTAAGACCATCCAATTTGTTGGGAGATCATTATGAGAACACATTCATGTAAATTATGTTACTTTATTCAAATATCAGAAATACTACATGGAAGCATTTCGTAACATGATATCACACTTATTACATCTCCCAGTTCCTTTCAGCTAATTGTGCTCAAGTTTTAACACAGTTATCTACTATAATAAAAAAATGTTGTAAGTTATAATTAGGTCAGATGCTCAAAATGAATAAGGTTGAGTACAGGCAAACCATTAATTTAGGCTGTCTTAATAATTCTATGGGTTCAGCTTGTGATTAGTTTGACTGTGATCAGGATAGATAATGATGGATAATGGCATAGAAAATGAAAGGACTGGCAGCATACAGTTTAGTGCACCCTTAATGTATATACACAGGCTTGCACTTAATCCTGGTGAAGTTCCTTTTCATGCTTTTGTCTAGGAAGAGCATCTCCAGCAGAGGACAAATATTTTCAATAACTCTGGGTTCTGCAGTCAGATATGTTTATTTTTAGAGTCTCAAACTGGTTTCTTATAATTATGTTCACAGAGACTTTTTATCTCATCCAACCATTATATGCTCTCACTAAAAGTACATTTCTGCTTTTAAAAAAATGATTCTAATTGTCTATTAGAAAAGATACGTTTTGAGATAAAAAGGTTTCTGAATAATTAATTATTGTTTAGTACCAGCTTTTAGAATCCTTGTGTTTTGAGGAATTTGAATAATTTAAATGTTAGGGAATATAACTGCTGTATAAACACTATATAGAAAAGGGACAGTATATTTTAGTGAAATTACATGACCATTTTATTTTGCATGTATTTGTGGTCCACAAAACCAAATGATAATAATAATGGCTACTAATTAGACAATTTAGAACATATCCTACTATTTATCTTTTGTAATAAAACATTGTTTTAATTATATGTTATCTGATAAAACATTATACAGCAGTAAAGCTGGAGAAAACTGTCCAAACAACCGTTTCAGGGTTCTTGAAATTAACCAAAGGCATACAACAAGTTAAGAAGCAATTATTCATGAAAAAAATGCTGAATGTAAGGTAGGAACAGTGGGAGTTTATGGCATTCTTTCCTGCAGCTTCTCCCATCCACACCCCTGCACTCTACTCCCAAGCTGGATCTGTTCAGAAGTTTACTAGGGCACTGCTGAACATGAAAACCAGCAGCTTCCCTGCCATTGGGGTCTCACTTGGTTTGCAGCAGAGTGTCAGAAAAACCTCACACCCACTGGTGTTAGTAGAAGTAGCGAACTGGGTGGCAAATGAATAGGTAAGATTTGGAGCTTGCTTAGTCTGAAATTGTAGTCCTGGTTAGGGAAAGTAATGGACCAGAAAACTAGCCTGAGATTTAACAGGGGTATCTGGGTAAAGAGACAGCCACAGAGGCTCTTGATAAGCTCTCCATGTATCCCCGCAGGGGAGACTGGAGAGGATCCAAATAGCCCACATATCCCTGGCTAAGCATGAGACAGTGCAGAGGAGATGCTACTGGAAGCCCTGGTGGGAAGTAAAAGCCAGAGCAGACTTGAAAACTGACTGAGTCAATGGCAAAACTTTCGTTAGATTATTTAATGAGGGTTAAAAGACCATCCTAGGATTTTATAATTTCTTTTATTTTTGTGAATTCTTCATAAATTTTAAATATTTAATTTAGAAACACACTAGCATAGGGAAATGATTTCTTTTTCTTTCTTTCTTTCTTTTTCTTCTTTTAAGAGCTGGGGTTTCACTCTTTCACCCATGCTGGAGTGCAGTGGTGTGATTATAGTTCACTGCAACCTCAAAATCATGGGCTCAAGAGATCCTTCTGCCTCTGCTTCTCATGTTGCTGGAAATATAGGCACGCTCCACTCTGCCCTGCTAATTTTTAAATTTTTTTGCAGAGATGGGGTCTCAATATGTTGCCCAGGCTGGTCTTGAACTCCCGGCCTCAAGTGATCCTCCCACCTTGGCCTCCCAAAGTGCTAGGATTATAGGCGTGAACTACCATGCAAGGTTAGGAAATGATTTTTTTACAGAAACTTTTCCAAAGAAGACAGAATAATGGCCAGCAAATATATAAAAAAATGATCAACATCTCTAATCATTAGAGAAATACAAATCAAAACCACAATGAGATATCACCTAACCCCAGTGAGATTGGCCTTTATCAAAAAGTCCCGAAACAACAAATGCTGGTGAGGATGTGGAGAGACAGGAACACTCTTACACTGCTGGTGGGACTGAAAATTAGTGCAACCTCTGTGGAAACGAATTTGGAGATACCTCAAAGAGCTAAAAATAGAAATACCATTGATCCAGCAATAGCACTATTAGGTATCTACCCAAAAGAGCAAAAGACGTTCTGTAACAAAGACATCTGCTCCCGAATGTTTATGGCAGCACAATTTACTGTATTGCAAGGACATGGAAACAACCCAAGTGCCCGTCAATTCATGAGTGGATTATGAAAATTTGGTATTTGTGTACAATGGAATATTAATTATAAGAAACGACAGTGATCTAGCACCGCTTATATTTTCCTGGATTGAGCTTGAGCCCATTATCTGAAGTGAGGTAACACAAGATCTAAAGAATGGGCTCCACATGTACTTGCCATCAAATTGGTACTGACTGATAAACACTATGGTGCTCACATGGTGGTAATGTTCTCCAGGGATTAGGGGGTTTAGGGGTGTAGACTCACAACTGAGGGACACAGTGAGCATTGTAGAGGGGAAGGGCATGCCTCTAACCCTTGCTAGGGAGAGGCAAAGATATAAAATGTAACCAAAACGTTTGTACTCTCATAATTTCCTGAAATAAAATTAAAAAAAAAAGAATTGTGAATCTTTGAAATTTTTCCCCATCTATGGATTAGAACTCTCTAATGGCTTTACTGCTTCTTTTAATTTTAGAGGAATAATACCAGTAAAGAACTTTGGAATATTAATAATAGATAGTATTTATTGGACACCTGTTATAATCCAGACAACGTGCTATGACTTTACACATTTTATGTCATTTAATTCTAACTATGACTATTTGGTGATACTATTCCCAAATCCAGGTAGGGCAATTGGAGCTTAAGCAGAATAAATAAATTTTCCAAAGTTACAACAGCTAAGAGGTGGAGTAGGTGGAATACAGCTTCAGGCAGTCTGATTTCTAAACTCATGTTGTTAAATCCTCTGCTGTATTTTCAGATGTTGGCGTTAAAGGAATACAGAATATTTTTGTGACTATTGTATCAATCTGATAGCAAATTACCTTCTGTAGAAATATTGATATGTCAAGCAGGTACAAACTTTTCACTTTCTAGTTGAGCTTTTTTTTAAACCTGTGTGTTAAAGAGAATTTCAAACAGATACAAAAGGAGATAATAATATAACAGTCCTTTATGTACCCATTACACAGTTTTGAACCCTTTCTATAAGTGGTGAAATTATTGCTTGCTATGCTAACCTTTATTGCAAAAAGGAAATAATTATAGACTAATTTTTGTAGTATAAATACCAATAACTGTTAGCTTTGCAATTAAAAATTTTAATAATGGATTTTATAACTCAGTACTTGGTAAATATTTCCTTTTAAGATAGACACACTCATAATGTGTGTTTTTTTTTTTAGGGGGAGTCAAGTATCATAATGCATTTTTAAAAGTAAACAATTCAGTGAAAACAAGCTGAGGAGTAGGAAGAGAAGAGAGGTGGAAATATTCTGTGGCTATTTTGGCATATGGAGCAAACAACTATTAATAGAAAGTAGCAGAGTGGAGCTGTGCAATTTGGTTTGCTCATCCTGTTTCTTTAAGACATTGTCTGTGCACCTCTGTGGGTTTGCCAGAATCTATCCGATGACCTATGAACTAATCTTTTTCTTTTAAAGACTTTTTTAGAGTAGTTTTAGGTTCACAGCAAAATTGAGCAAAAAGTTCAGAGTTTTCTTATACTTCCTACCCACACACACGCACAGCCTACCCCACCATCAACCTCCATTATCAGAGTGGTGCATTGATTACAATCGAAAAACCATTGATACATCGCTTTCACCCAAAGCCCATAGTTTACATTAGGGTTCACTCTTGATGTTGTACATTCTAGAGGTTTGGACAAATGTATAAGCACACGTACCCATCATGAAAGTATCATAGAGAATACTTTCAATGCCTTAACAATTTGATGTAGTATTTAGTTCATAACATTTTCTTTTTTAACAGCATCAGTATTGTTTTTCCTGTATTTCTAATCATGTCATGGTTTTCAGTGACTCGCGGGGGTAACTGAGAACCAGTGCCCTGAATCTAGTCAGCAATTACTGTAACCTTTGCCCAGTAGTATGCAACAGAACTGTGATGGTTTGTGAAACTGGAAGGAAATAATAGTATGATCATACTTTGTTCTTTTAGGCCATCTACAGAAATATTTTGTGTTACATTGTTGGGCAAATATGATTGAGGGATTAATGAAATGTGGCTTATAAGATTATTATTTTATTGTATTGCCCAATATTGCTATATTAAAGACAGAAACAGGAGTTTGCAGGGTTTTGACCTGAAAGAATATGTGAACTCAATGGTTTACTTATCAGAGGCTGTTATCATGGGCGAGCTCTCAAATCTCTGGTAGGGATGTTTTTTAAGAGACTTTCTGGTTATCTCTCTGTACATAGAGCATTTAACTGCATTATTTGAAACTTCAGGTCCCTTGAATGGGATGTGATATTTTAAGCCATGTGTTTCTGTAATAGTCCTTAAATTCCCAATGTCAAATGTATTTACAATAACTCTGGCTTCTGACAGAAACTGTTCTATTTTTCTGCCTCTACTTTGGCCTCACACTTTTGTCCCACATTTCAGTGGTGAAACTTTGATTTGTTTCCGGGAAAGTTGTGCTGGCTTTTTTTGCCTGCTTTTCCACAAGAGCTTTGTAAGCTACACATATCTAGACTATTTTCACTTTATTTGACAAATTGTTTGTATTAAGTGAATTTAGACTAATTTAGGCTACTAATGCCAGACTTGCTTTTCTTCTAGGTATCTGGACTCTGGTTTGCTAGAATCCCAGCAACTATGCATTTTGATTATTCCCATAACTTGTTTTTAAGGGTATAATACTTGGCTCTCAAAATATTCATTGCCTTTGTTTTTCAAAATCATGTCAGTTAGAGCTATTTCTTTTGACTCCTTAAGTCTGTAGTGTGTGAGCCCGCTGGTTAGAGAAGGGCTCCTGACAACAGTCTCCTTCCATTCTATAGCCTAGGTTGCTATATGCATTGGAGTTGTAAGGATCCCAAACATTCTGTTCAGCTAGAGTTCTTGCTGCTGAGCTAGGTGGATTTTACTCAGGTTTAACATAAGCTACAGATTGCTTTTTGTATATTTTGTGGAACATTTATATGACTTTAAATGTTTTTCATTTTGAAGGGCTTAGAAAAGGCAGTGTAGAGCATCAGTTAAGCGCGCAGATGCTGGAGCTAAAACCCAAACACCAACTCTATCACTTAGAAGCCAAGTGGTTCTATTTTACATAACCGAGGTATAAATAGCAAATTCAAACTGTAGTTAGGATTCATTAAAATAATGCATGCAAAATTCTTAGCCTGGCTTCACGATGTCTTTGTAACAACTCCATGAGGAGGAAATTATTAGTCACAAGTTATAGATGAAAATCTGAGGCTCAGGTAAGTTGCCCTATGTGTCATACAGCTAGGAAGGGGCAGGACCCAGACTCAAAGAGAGACACCAACTTCCTGCAGAGTTGGCACTGTTTGGTTCAGGTGTCTGTAGGCACTCCAGCTTTAAGATCACAGCTTCGTATCATTTATTGAAGTGTTTTCAAACTTTCCCCCCTAAATTTGTTAACCCATTTTAAGTGAAAGTTTATAAAAAATACAATATGAAATTGAAATAGGTGGGAGTATCCCCCTACACTCCCCTTGACCTAGGTACTCTCTACCCTTCTTCTGGGATCCTACAAGGAAGTTGCATAGAATCAAGCATGAAACTGCCTTTTTTACATCTGGGATACAAATTTTGTCTAGCAACAAAGCATGTTGTTGGAAGTCCTAGTCTTCTCTGATGGAAAGGCGAATATGGTCTGGTTAGATTCCATGAACACTTCTGGATTCAATTTTGCTCTTGTAAGGTTAATTTGTATTATACTGTTGTGTCAAAGGACATAGTCAGGAGCCAGGGAAAGATGCTTTTGTTTCTCTTCAGAGTATAGTTCAGTGCTCTGACCATTCTGAGAATCTGTTGTAACTCTCAAGGTGATAGCAGAACATTTGACTAGCTTTTAAGTTTTTTTCTGCCACAAAATCTCGAGTTCCAAGAAGCTGAAATCTTTGCTTTGTCTGGTTTGGTGGTTGTTAGAGTAGAATTTACTTGGTAACTTTCAATTTCAGAAATATTTTGTACAAAACTTCTCTAATCTGTTATTGTAATGTTCTTATTAACATGCAAAATTTCACTAAGGGATCTCTGGCTTGGTTCCTAGCAGTCTGGAGGCAGTGAAATGTGTACTGCCAGGTATATATCATAGGACATTTCTATATAACTGAGCAGAAAGGCAGACTCTCATATGGAATCAAATTAAATACTAAAGGAATCCTGTAAGTCTCAAAGATCCCATCAAAATTCTTGGATGGAGTTACTTAGACCTGGCAAATGGAAATACAGCTGCATTTTCGATGATTTAAAAAAAATACTTATTAAAATACTGGCAATGGCAAAGCAAATTAGAAGTTTAATATCATTTTTGGTTATACAGTATTTTTAAAAGTCTTTTAATATCTTTTATTTTATTTATTTTTATTTCAAAATATTAGGGGCATACAAATGTTTTAGGTTACATGGATCACTTTTGTCATGCTTGAGTCCCGGTTAAAGGTGTGCCCATCACCCAAATAGTATTTATAGTACCCATTAAGTAGGTATTTGCCCCTGTCCTTCTCTCCCCTCCCCGCAGTTGATTTCTAGTTAGTTTTACTTTCCTCTGCGTGTGTATATGCTCATCAGTTCCAGTTTAATAGTGAGCATGTGTGGTGTTTGTTTTTCCATTCTTGAGACACTTCAGTTAGGAGAATGGTCTCCAGTTCCATCCAATTTGTTGCAAAGGATATTAATTCATCTTTTTTAATGGTTGAGTAGTACTCCGTGGTGTACATATGCCACATTTTATTAATCCAGTCATGAATTGATGGGCACTTGGGTTGATTACACGTTTGCAATTGTGAATTGTGCTGTAATAAACATTTGAGTGCAGGTGTCTTTTTGATGAAAAGTCTTTTTTTCCTTTGGTTGAATACCCAATAGTGGCATTGCTGGATCAAGTGGTAGGTCTACTTATAGTTCTTTGAGGAATCTCCATACTTTTTTCCATTGAAGTTGTACTAATTTTCAGTCCCACCACCATGTATATGTGTTCCTTTCTCTCTGCATCCATGCCAGCATCTCTTGTTTTGGGGGTTTTTGATAAATGTCATTTTAACTGGGATAAAGTGATATCTGAATGTGGTTTTAATTTGCATTTCACTGATGATTAGTGACATTGAGCATTTTTTCATATGTTTATTGTCCATTTGTCTTTCTTCTTTTGAGAAGCTTACATTCATGTCTTTTCTGCACTTTTTAATAGAGTTTTTTTTTTCTTGCTGATTTGCTTGAGTTCTTTGTAAATTCTGGTTGTTAGGCTTTTATTGGATGTGTAGCTTGTGAATATTTTCTTCCATTCTTTAGGTTGTCTGTTAGCTCTGTTGATTATTTCCTTAGCTGTGCAGAAGCTTTTTAGTTTAACCAAATTTCATTTATTAATTTTTGTTGTTGCCATGATTGCCATTGGGGTCTTTTTCATAAATTCTTTGTGTAGGCCAATATCTAGAAGAGTTTTACCTACATTTTCTTCTAGAATTCTTATAGTTTAATTCCTTAGATCTAAGTCTTTTGTGCATCTTGAATTAATTTTTGTGAGTGGTGAGAAGTATGGTTCCTGTTTCATTCTTCTGCATGTGGCTATTCACTTTTCCCAGCACCATTTATTGCATAGGGCTTCTTTTCCCCAGTGTACATTGTTGTCTGCTTTGTCAAAGATCAGTTGATTGTAGGTAGATGGTTTTACATATGCGTTCTCTGTTTTCTTCCCTTGGTCTATGTCTCCATTTTTATACCAATACTATGCTGTTTTGGTTACTGTATCCTTGTAGTATAATTTGAAGTATGGTAATGTGATGCTTCCAGATTTTTTCCTCTTGCTTAAGATTGCTTTGGCTGTTTGGGCTCTTTTTTGGTTTCAAATGAAGTGTAGACTTATTTTTTCCAGATCTGTGAGGTGTGCAATTGGTAACTTGATGGGGATTGCATTGAATTTATAAATCACTTTGGGTAATATGGACATTTTAACAATGTTTATCTATCCATGAGCATGCTATGTTTTTCCATTTGTTTGTTTTCTTGGAGGTTTCTTTCTGCAGAGTTTTGTAGTTCCCCTTGTAGGGATCTTTCACCTCCTTGGTTAAGTATATTCCTCGGTATTTTATTTTCTTTGTAGCTATCATAGCAAGTACTGATTTGACTCTTGGCTTGAGTGTTACTAATGTATAGAAATGCTACTGATTTATGTACATTTATTTTGTATCCTGAAACTTTGCTGAATTTATTTATTGATTCCGGGAGACTCTTGGTGGAGTCTACGGGTTTTGCTAGATACAAGATCGTATCATCAGTGAAGAGTGATAGTTTGATCTCTTTTTTTTTTTTTTCCAATTTGGATACTCTCGATTTTCTTCTTTTGTATAATTGCTCTGCCTAGGCCTTCCATCACTATGTTGAGTGGAAGCAGTGACAGTGGACATCCTTATCTTGTTTCAGTTCTTAGGGGGAATGCTTTCAACTTTTCCCCGTTCAGTATGATGTTGGCTGTGGGTTTGTCATATATGGCTTTCATTATTCTGAGATATGTTCCATCTATACCTAAGTTGTTGAGGGTTTTTATTATGAAAGGGTGCTAGATTTTGTCGAATGCTTTTTCTGTAGCTGTTGGTATCTGTTCGTATGGTCTTTGGTTTTGCTTTTGTTTATGTGGTGAATTGCATTTATTGATTTACTTATGTTGAACCATCCTTGCATCTCACTTGGTCATGGTTACTGCCTTAAGATACATTATTAGAAGAGAAATTACTAGGTCAAAAGTACTAACATTTTTAAGTTTCTTGATACATATTTTCAAATAACCATTTCAGAAAGGTTATGCATTAAATTATTCCTAAGTTAATTTATAAATGTAATGCCATGCCAATAAAAATATCATTAGATTTTTTTTAAAGAGCTAAACAATTTGGCCAGAAAAATTTTGGAAAAAACTCCCAAACAAACAGTGTGTGGGTGTGGGGGAGCTGCACTGATCAGCTTCTCTAATTAAAAGAGTGTGATATTGGTGACTGAACAGACAGAAGACGAATGAAACAGAACAGAAAATCTAGAAATAGATCCAAATGTATGCCAAAATTTAGTATATAAAAAAGGTTAGGATAAATGGATAGCCACATGGAGAAAGGTAAAAATGGATCTGTTCTTCACCCCTTACACCAGGACAAACTGCAAATGTTTCAGAGAAGTGACTATAAGAATAAAACCATGCAAGTACAAGAAGAAAACTAGAGTTTATAATATGAACCAAAATTAGAAATATAAAAACTGATAAATTTAACGACATAAAAGATCTTTATCATAGTAAAAAATACCATAAGCAAATAAAAAATGAATGACAACTGAGAAAAAATATATGTTACTCATTTCAGAGATAAAGGGGTAATAAATCTAATACGTAAAAGAAGAAAATAAAACCTAGTAGAAAAATGGGCAAAAGATATGAAAACTTTACAAAACAGTAATGCAAAATGCCTTATACCTTCAAAATGTATTAAACTATATATTGCTCATAATGAAAAAAATGCATACTAAAATTACACTGAGGTGTCATTTCTCAATTATTGAATTGGCAAAATTGCAAGTGTTTACAGTATGGTGTAGGTGAGGTGTGGGGAATGCAAAATGGCTCAACTTGACATTATCTAGCAAAACTACGTATGTATTTCTGCCTTTCAATCAGCAGTCCCACTTTAAGGATTCTAGCCTGAAGATACACTGATAAAAATATGACATGTCAGAGGAGTGGGAAAGATTGAAGTCAACTTAAATGACCTTCCGTAGGGTGCTGGTTAAATAAATTATGGTACATATACATAGTGGATCAGTAACTGTGCTAAAATAGTGCTCTGTAACAAGCCACCACAAAAACCTTAGCTGAAGGTAGAGTTTTAAGGAATGTATGTGTCATATTATAGTAGAAACATACACACATATATAGGATAGCATATGTCCTTCATTTCATGCAAATAGCTCACTATACACACTTCTTTGCTCCTTTCCATTTCACTTAACGGTATATATTAGAGATCATTTTATATTGGTATATAAAAAACTTCCGTATTTTTTGTGGCTGCAATGCTATTCCACGGTATGAGTACACCATTATTTATTTATTTTTTATCATTATTTATTAAACCAGTCTCTTATTGAAGAACATTTTTTAAGTTGTTTTCAATACTTTATTATTAAAAATGCTGCAATGCATTGCTGTGTGTGTATACACACACACACACACACACAATTTTGTGCATACTGAATATATTCTAGGCTACCTCCTTAGAAATAAAAATTTTTGGCACATTTGAAATTCCCCTTTCATCCAGCACTTCCGTGTTGACTCTTGCTTAGATTTCACATACAGTA